>SKCR01024383.1:0-279480 GCA_019454045.1 Zanthoxylum bungeanum | reverse complement strand
AAATGATATCTATATTTCATAATTGTTATGTCATATGGCTAATTATTATTGATACATGTGGCATGTTTTAATTAGACTTTAGGTGTGCAAATTTGATTCGCTAACATAAAGTTTAATTTTATTTAATTGAATTAAATTAGGAAATTGACTAAAATACCCCTAGAAAGTCGGTCAAGCCTGATTAAATTAGAAAATTTTCTTTTCTTTTTCATTCAAACAAGCTTGGCTGAAATCCATCTTCAAAAATACTCTCCAATTTTTGTTTAATGAAACAAGGAAGAAAGTGAAGAAAAATCAAGAAAAGCTCAAGGAAAGTTGAAGATTAAAAGGTAATCTTTAATATTATTGAGTTTAGAAAATTAGTTTTTTGTTCTTGAATTACAAGAATGGTTCTAGGGTTTACTTAATTCTTATAAATTGGGGCTTTTTGATTTAGAAGATGAATTTGAAGGCTCATTGCACGTGTGAAGTTGTATTGAATGATATTAGTGTAATATTTGTTCAATTTGATCATTTGATGATGTGTTGCCATTCTAGAGTGTTCTGACCACTCTTTTAATGCCTAGAATTTTTCTTGGGTGCTTCATTGGTGGTGACTTGGATTGGTGTTGTGATTAATTTGATTAATGTTGAAAAAGTTGGATTAAAGCATGAAAAATTGATTATTTTGTTACAAAATCATATTTGAAAAAACTGAGTTTATTGTGATGAAAATAATGTCATATGAATGTATTGGATGTGTTTTGGGTCTTGGAACAATTTTCGGAAACTGTTTTGGAGTTGAAATATGCGAAAACGGTGAAAAACAGCGTTACCGGGTAGCTTTTGAGCCACCTGGTGACGGCTGCCCAAACAGTGAATTGGTCACTGTTCGGGCAGCTCATGAACTACCCTAGTACTATTGTGTCTGACCTGGGCAGCCCCCATGTACATTGGGTAGTCGGTTCGGTCAAAAACGCGTTTTATGTCATTTTGCGGAAAAATATTTTCGTAAAAATTTCACGATGTTTCTTAACTATTTATGTCGTTATTTGATATCGAATAAATATGTTTAGGTGAAATGTGAATGAATTATTCATATTTGGTATTGAATAATTTATTCGGTAATTTAAAAAAGTTTTAAAATTACTATTTCACCTGAACCGCGAGCTTCCTTTGCACCAGCGCCAAAACTCCAACATTTTATCGAATAACTTAGGAGGTAAGGCCATAATAAGCGGGTCTGCTATGTCGTCTAGTCCTTGAACCTTCAAGACCATTATATCTTTTCATTTAATGATCTCTCTAATCACGCGATATTTCCTTTCCACGTGCTTAGACTTGGAATGCGCCATCAGCTCCTTATCCTTAGCAATGGCTTCGCTATTATCACAGTACAATGGGATCGAATCCGCAATACTAGGCACAATGCCAAGTTTTATTATAAAATTTCTAATCCAAACAGCTTTTTTAGTATATTCTGAAGTAGCTATAAATTCCGCCTCAGTAGTGGAATAAGTTGTTAAGCCTTGTTTTGAATATCGCCAACTGACCGCATCACAATTAAGGGTAAATATGTATCCAGATGTAGACTTTCTATCATCTGGATCTCCCTGGAAGTCGGAGTCTATTTAACATTTAACTCATAGGTCATCTTCTCTATATATGATAAATTTATCCTTAGTACCCTTAAGATATTTCAGGATATGTTTCACGGCTGTCCAATGATCATTACCTAGATCAAATTGATATCGACTAGTCACACTGACGCCGAAACTGATATCAGGCCTCGCACATAGCATAACATATATTATACTTCCAATATATGAAGCATATGGCAAGTTATATTATAACTTTTTCTTCCTCTATTTGAGGTGTCATTTTCTTCGAAAGATGTATGTCGTATCAGAAATGTATATTTGTTGTATTTTTGTTGGTGAAATCGTACATTTCTAACATCTTATATACTTACGTCGATTGTGATAACCCTATAAGATTCCTAACTATATCCTGGTAGAGCCTTATACTTAGTATATAGAAAGCTTCACCCATGTCTTTCATGGAGACGTTCTTGCAAAGGTAGGCTTTCACACTTTGCATCAATCTTATATCATTTCCAATGATAAGGATGTCATCTACATACAAAACTAGGAAAACTATCATGCTCCCACTTACTTTCTTATAAACATGTGGTTCTTTCTCGTTCTTGAAGAATCCAGATAATCTAATTATCTCATCAAAATGACGATTCCTGCTTCGGGATGCTTGTTTAAATCCATAAATAGACTTTTGGAGCTTACCAACCAAGTTTGAAGTCTCACTTGATACGAAACCCTATGGTTATTCTATATAGATATCCTCTTCAAGGAATCCATTTAGGAAAGTGGTTTTCACATCTATCTGCCATATCTCATAATCATGATATACAACAATGGCTAAAAGAATCCTAATGGATTTTAGCATGCCTACTGGTGAAAAAGTTTCCTCATAGTCAATCACAAGATGTTGAGTGTAACATTTCGCTACCAGTCAGGCTTTAAAGGTTTCTACCTTTCCATCGGGCCCTCGCTTCCTTTTGTAAACTCATTTATAACCAATAAGTTTAACGCCTTTAGGAAGTTTAACTAAGTCCCAGATTTGATTTTCATGAATAGAATCCATCTCGGACTTCATGGCTTCCTGCCATTTTCCTGAATCGACATCCAATATCTCTTCTTTATACGTAGTCGGATTTGTTTCCTCCAATAGGAGAACATCAAGACTCTCATCAGATGTTAAAAACAATCTCTTATGAGGTTTTATATTCTATTCGACTTACATAGAACTTGTGTTGTAGATCCTTCACCTAGTTGGATCTCTGGTTCCATATCAGGTTCCTTACTGTTAGGATCAAACTCATTAAGTTCAATCTTTCTACAATTCCCACTATTTCTCAAAAATTCATTTTCAAGAAAAGTGGTAAAACGAACAACAAATATATTTCGTTGCTCAGAATCATAACATTGATATCCTAAAGAGTTTTCAAGATATCCAACAAACCTATATTTATACCCTCTGGGTGCTACTTTATCCCGATGTGAACTCTTACATATGCAGGACAACCCCAAATCTTTAAATATCTAAGACTTTGATTTCTACCGAACCATAACTGATAGATTGTCGTAGAAATAGCTTTCGATGGAACCATTTTAAGTACATGGATAACGGTAAGTAAAGTGTAACCTCAAAGGTAATATGGGAGATATGTATAGCTCATCATGAATCGCACAATATCCAATAAAGTATGATTTGTTCGCTCAGACACACCATTATGTTGAGGTGTTCTTGGTGGGCTATATTGAGTAAGAATTTCATTCTCCCTTAAATAACTTCTGAATTCTTCACTCATGTATTCACCGCCTCGATCTGATCGAAGACACTTGATAAATTTAGCGGTTTATTTTTCTACTTCGTTTCGGAATATTTTGAGCTTGTCAAATATTTCTAGTTTATGTCTCATCAAATAAACATATCCATATCTTGACTTATCATATGTCATAATTCAGTATTATTTAATTCAGATCTCTTATTTGTATTTTCCTCTACGTTAAAGACAATTCTATATGCTTCCAAAACATAATGATCGTTAGATAAAGAACATTTACATTTCAAATTTTTGTCTTTATCATAAAAACATAAAGTTTCATTCTTAGTGTTTATTTTATATCATTCTTTATCTAATATCGGTAGTGATATTATTTGTCTGATAATGGAGGGTACATAATAACAGTCATGTAAATCTAATTTCTATCCATTTGGGAGATCTAGAACAATTATTTCTATGGTCTTGATATCCAATGTCTCGCCATTGCCAACTCTAAGCTGGATCTCCCCTTTATTTAACATTCTTTTAAACCTCATGACTTGTATGGAGTTGCAAATATGAGTAGGATTGTGGTGTCCAACACTCATCCACTATTTGCATCTAAGGCTAATGAGATGTCAATAAAAGGAAAAATACAAAGCGTACTTGAGGGTCTTGCTTTCCTTTCAGTTCCGAACAGTCATTCTTCCAGTGTCCAGATTTCTTGCAATGTAGACATTCATCACGAGCTATTTGCGGTCTTGCACCTTTGAGCTTCTTGGAGTTTTTCTTTGAAATTTTTTCTTCCCCATTTTGATTTTTTTTGACTTCCCAGAAGCCTTTGAAGAGCCAGCTCCACCATGTAGGTACAAAGTGGGATTGTCTTTCCTCAAATCATGCTCCGTCGTGCGTAACATGTTATGGAGTTCTTCATAGATGGCTTGCATCGAATGCATGTAGAAGTTTAACACAAAGCCAGCATAAGTACCAGACAAATAAGACAAAATCAAATTATAGCCTAACCGTTCATCAATCACAATGCCCTGTCATTCCAAATTTTGGACCTGGTCGATCTTGTTCAAAACATGAATGCTGACAGCTCCTCTATCCTTGAATGTAGCATGGAATAATTCCTTAGACCTCTGATAAATCTCGATTTCTTAATTTTCCTCGAATAACTCCTTGAGTGTTCTCATAATGCTCCAAGCATCTGGTGCCTCTATGTACTGTCTAAGCAAATCTGGAACCATCGATCCTAAAATGTAAGATTTCACCTTAAGGTTATCATCCTTCCGTTTTTCAAAAATTTCTCGCTCTTTAGGAGTGGAGCCATGATCGATTTCAACAAGAAATAGATTGATAGTTACATAACTTAATTTTTCGAACTCCAAGACAATACATATGTTTATTTCCCATTCGAAATAGTTTTTGACTCCTTTCAGTTTATTAGAATCCAAAAGTCGCATCAATGGATTTGCATAAGCCATTTACAAGATAACATTTTAAACAGTACTAGAATAATTTTCATTTACAAATAATACACTAATTGATTATGGAATTTAAATCTATTAGCGCCATCCCACTACTTTACGTAATTTCGTAATCTCTTTTAACGGAAAAATAAAAATTTGACTATCAAAATTTCATAGTGGGAAGTGGATCTCATGATATTTACTCCAGCCCCACACTATCGACGGTCTTAGCCTTTATAAACTCATTAGGAAGACCTCCTAGGTCAATCACATTTATGTGACTCCTAGTTTGGTCCTGAACCATTTATTATCCTCACACTATCGACGGTCTTGGATAAAGACGTATTCCAAATGTATACTGTAAGAAACGCTTTCCTAGAGCATCGGAAACATCTTAGGCACCCGGATCAGACTTGAAAAATTTTCTAGTCTTCCTCTCCTTTTGACGAATGGAACCAGCAGGTATATTGAAATTTTGCTTCTGTTTTTGACAAAATTTCAGCCCTGAAATAGCCCCCGAATAGCAGCTCAAAACCAGACTGTTTTAGCACCCGATTCACGCCCAACGCACTGTAGAAACAGCCCCTGAAATGCGTGGACAGCAGCTGTGTTTTGGTTCTGATTTTTCTCTTGAAAACATCACAAAATATTCCCCAAAATTTTTGGATTAAAACGAAACCAAACGAAGTTTCGTTTCACCAAGAAATGGGCGGCAATTAGCAAAAATAAAGCTCAATGTCGTGTACAATAAGAAATAGATGAAGATGATGATTTGTTCAACACCACAAAGTCTTCTGAACTATATCTCATTACAAACGGAAGCTTGTGTGGGCAAGACTCACAAAATCAATCCCTAAACGTTTTAGAGATATGAACACACTTGTATATTTTGATTTTATTTTTCTTCTTTTCTTAGTTAAGCTTTTCTCAACTTTTGAGAGAATAAGGAAGAAGAAGAAAGGTGGCTAGGATTAGAATGAGAGTTGTGTCCAAAAAGAAAAATAATTTTCCTTTTATACTTAGGGTTTTAATTTTTACAAAATAAGACAAATCATTCCCCTTACCCTATCAAAAAATCGGCCAAGGATATATTTGCCTCTTTAAGTTTTTGTAACATAAATCAAGAATTGATTTTCATCATCATGACAAAAATAAATTACAAAATTAAAAATATAATAGCGTTTTCAAATTCATAACTTCCAAAGCTATCAATTGGCTTTCCAAAAAACACTTTTGGAATCTCAAAATGATATCCTTATTTATTAAATCATATATCTAATATAATTTAATAATTTGTAATTAATAATTATCAAATAATTATTAATAAGACCATATGTTAAACTTTAACATAAAGTTCCAAGTGTGACATAATAATATTATTAATAAAATTAATAATATTTATACATATGTGAGTATATAATTGGACTATCCAATTATACTAAATCCGCTATAGTAAATCGAGCTAGCACGGGGACCAAATGGACCTACGGTTCCGAGCTCCAATAATCTCGAAATATTAATTAATCTATTAATTAAATATTCTGAATTATTAACTCCGGGTTATTCCACTAAAAACCCGAAGTTGCAATTTCGTTGCCGCAGATGATATATTAAGTCGAACCAAGTCGGTGTCCATTGATATAGTCACTACATATAGATTAAGCCTTCACGAGTATCTCGTAATTAGAGCCGGGTCATAATATCTGTTATACCTCTCTAATTATTTTTACCTTAAGTATCGTTGATTCTTTAATGAATGATTTATTCATAACGATTATGAATTTTAATCTTTCTATTCGTAATAGAAAGACTTGAGCGCTCAAATCGTTCAAACACCGAATCAACCCTTAAGAAAGATACTCATCTACTTCTCACAAGAAGTTGTGAACTCCATATCTATGTAAAACGTTCTCAGCTACACAACAGACCATGCCCCCAAAGTACGTAACTATTGGTCGGGACTGCTGCACCAACCTCACCTTTGTAAATCAAAGGACATAGCCTGTCATGCAGAAGTTCGTAGTACACTCAGGATTAAGATCAATACATATATGACCATCTAGTAGATCGAAATGACTTTCTTTGTTTAACGGATATTAAAAGAATGTCATTTCCATCTGGGCCCAGTCCTATATGATCGCATCATACAATGTGCCATCATTCTCATGTCTCTACATGGACAATCCCGGACCAAGGTCGCCATACAAATATAGAATGGACTGCAGCTATAGATAAACCACAAACAAAGTACCTATTTTGTTTGCTCTCTATGGACTATTTAAGATTACTAACTTCAGACTTAAATCTTCTTGTGTATGACACTCATACACTAAGTCCGAAGGCACATAAGTAATATAGGGTATTCAAGATAATTTATAATATGAGAAAATTAAACAAACACTTTGATAAATGAACATTGCATCATTTTATTTCAAAACACATAAAACTGTTTACATCATATGTAGCTCTAGGGCATACATCCCAACATATACCTGTCAATGTGTACTAATGAGTTTCGTATGTACACCCTCACAATAATGATGGTATTGGGTGACTGTGTTAACTCATCACGCTACATCTAATGTTTTACCGAAGTGACCTAAGTTCCTAGCATAGGTGTATTTTAAAATATTTTATGTAAAACGACATTCTGTTTTGAGTCCGTGGGATAAAACGGGGACAAAAAAAGAGTCGGAAACTTCGGAATGGAGAAAATGAAGTTTTAGTGTTGATCATCGCTGCGCATCGGGACGCGGAAGCTTAGACATCGAGACGCCCCAAAGTACGAGAGCAACTGCGAGAGCTGAACCTCTTGACATTGCAATGTTGAAGGGTTGGCGTCGCGACGCTCCTAGGTCTGATACTCGGTGTCGCGACGCTAGAAGGTCAGAGTCACGACGCTGCCCAAGGAAGTGAGCATTTTTCAACTTCAAACCAATACTAAACACTTTCAATTTTCTCCTAATACTTCAATACACCTAAAATCCAATTTTAGCATCATAACCATCATCAACACATGTTATACAACTAACATACATGTATTCTAAATTCAAAACACAAACCAATTTATAATCCCACTATGAAATATCTCATTAACAATTCTAGTTCACCCAAAAGTGGTTAAATGATTGTAGAATGGTAGCCTTAACTCTAGCTTTAATATAGAGTTAAAAACTTTTATTAATTGTTTCATGTCCAACATAAACATATTTGTCCTAATTACAAACATATTGTGTTTATACTTCCAAAGCATCCTAACACAATTCATTAGCCTTACTTCAACTTTAAGTTATGTAATCATGCATCCAAAACATAATTCATCACTATATGTCTCACTAATGAAAACTCACTAATGAAGAACCTAGCTTAAAAAAAGTTCAAACTTACCTAGTAAGGTTGATGCAAAGATCCAATCTCATTCTATTTGTTGAATGGTTTGAGAACTTCCAAAGTTTGCAAACTTGACTCCAATATCCAATCTTGATTCCAATGTTAGCAAGTTTCACTCCAAGATCCAATCTTTATTTCTCATAGATGAAATGTTGTAGATATCTTTCAAAGTTTCTCTAAACATTTCTCTAACTTAGGCTAATTTCTCCAAGAATTACTTGTATTTAGCTTTCACAAGCTTAATTAAAACCTTGCTCAAGCTTGTTATTTATAGCAAAACTTAGATCATTTTTAATTAATAAAAGTTCTAATCAACTTTTATGTGGGCTTAATCTAATTTGTCCAAATATGTATAATTAGGTGTGTGACTAATCACCTTTGTCTACCACTTTGATTTAATCCAATTAAATCAAGACAAAGTTTAATTAATGGATTATTTACATGTCTACCACTTTGATTTAATCCAATTAAATCAAGCCAAAAATACCTATAATTACATATTTACAATTACCAAAATATCCTCAAATGATAGAGATATTTATGAAATTATGATAAAATCCTTGTGTAAATTTTGGATTAATTTAATTAGGTCAAAGTAAATAATCAATGTTATCCAATAACACTCAAGTATCGTAGTTGAAAATTATAATATCGAATATTATATTTTATCAAAATTAATCGGCTACCCAAGTGATCAACGAGTACACTTCATATTGTGGAAGTCTCTAAGTTCAGACAAGTTCGTCATATAAGTCTAGTAATATGTACGCAATTTGGCCACCTCCGAATTCGCGAAGAACACGAACGATCTTTCTGAACTATACAAGTCGAGGTCATCACATATGTTTATCAATCCCTCCGTCATAGGCTATCCGAGTTGTGCTTAGGATACATAGAATACACCGTCAAGTTTTTGAGGTGCACATTTCATGTCAATGACCGATGCTTACACACGCGTATAACGCAAGCGCACGTATCGTTCAAGTAATATAAAAAGTATCGATCACATGAGGACTTAATACCTAATCTATTAATTTTATGAGGTCAAATGATTACTAGTATCTAACAGGTTGATTGATTGATTTGAAATGATGAAGGTTTTGAATTTAAAAACAAGTAAATAAAATTGCTCGAATGTAGGTTTAAGAAAATTCAATATTAAAAACTATCTAGGGTTGTGATTTCTTCCAATATCATTTTAAAGATGAAGTGGTTATTTTATGTTTGTGTAATAAATCGGTTTACTAACCTGGAACACTAAATTATGCAAAAGCCTCTGTCGATGGTCAGACGCAAATACCCAGTTTAACCCAATTGAACCATATGTCTATGTCAACCAAATTATCTGGATTCATTAAGTTAAGTTCCAATTATGGCTACCCCCGCCCTACAGGTATATGTCTATCCTGTAAGGAAATCTATTAAATGGTTATCTATCCTCAAGGAAGATCGTGGGCTATTAAGTCTAAGGCTGAAATCTAAAATTCATTTGTCAAGTTTATTTTAGATTTACCACATCAATCTTATTATTGGCCAATTAACAACACGCATTAAGCTTAGACTTAATAAATAAACCTTTAAATTACCCAAACTATAATTTAACCCCTTATAAACCGGTGATATTGGATTTCATCACAACCCCGATAACTGGCTTAGTTACGACACATATTTACGGGTAGTAAAAAAAACTTAAATAAAATAAAAGACATAAAGTAAAATACTGAAAATTAAATACTGAAAATTAAATGTTGAAAAGTAAATGCTGAAAAGTAAATGCTGAAATTAAATACAGAAAATTAAATGCTGAAAAGTAAATTACTGAAAAGTAAATTGCTGAAAAGTAAATTGCTGAAAAGTAAATAAAGTAAAATTACAATAAAAGAAAATGCTGAGGCAAAAGATCCACTTTTATTACTTCTATTTTAGATATCTCCCTTAATATAATATATTAACTTTGCATGATAATTACCAACCAGCCATATAGGCGGTATCCAGATTAAGTCAAATTAATAATTAATTACCAACCGACCAATCAGGCGGTATCCAGTTTAGTCAGGTTAAAACCAATTTAAATAATTACCAACCGACCAATATGGCGGTATCCTCGTTAAGTTAGGTTTTAACTAGGTTATATATTATAATTAAGGGAGATTAATCTAAATATTAGTAATAAAAGTTTTACCTTTTACCCCAGCAAAGGGGAGTTACCTCCTCATTACTGAAAAGTAAAAACTGAAAATTAAAGAAAGAAAAGTATTGTGCGTAAAAGTAAATTGCGGAAAGTAAAAACTGAAAAGTAAAGAAAAGAAAGTGCGAAAGCGGAAATTAATTACTGAAAGCTATAAATAAACAAACAAGATACAATCTTCTTAATATTCTTAAGGAATTCCTTAGAAGAAAGTATGATTTACAAATGAAATGACTTGGTATTTATAGGCAATATTTTGCCTCCATCAAATCATCCACCAAATCAATTATTAATTGCTCCACTAATTGCTCCACTAATTGCTCCACCAAATCCATTATTAATTGCTCCACTAATTTCTTATCATGTTTGGTGGTGATTTGATAATTTTTATTATTTATTTATTAATTTATTTTTTGCTTTGAAAATGATTGAAAATGACTGAAAATGACTTTAATAATTACACACAACACACTTCTGGATGGTTCATCAATTTCGGGCATGAAATCTTCAGAATTCGAAATTATTTTGTCTTTAAAAGTTGTAGATCTTTGATTCTTCTTTAATCTGGAACTTGAATCAGCTCAATCCGATATCGGAGTAAAACGTTATGCCCAAATTACGACAGATGCGCAAAACTGGAATTTCCAAAACTGCACTTCGTTAAAATGCCCTTTCAAGTTTCCAATCTCCAAAATTAATATATCAAGTCTAATTTTTGTCCTTATTTGACCCACATTTCGTCCTAAATGATTTCATTGTGTCCCAATATTATTTTATCTGCAAAATAAACTAAAACACATCAAAACGTTCATCAAACCCGAGAAACTAAAAAAAATATTAAGTAAAATGGGCGGTAAATATTTATATATTTTCCGCTCATCAGTCGACATGTCCACGATTCATTACAACTAATGAGATTCACCCTAGGTGATCGACTTTGGCCAAAGTCTTTAAGAATCGTGACTTACTCAAATGGATACCTAAACCCTTTTATGGTACACATACGGGCCGACAGATCCTATCTTGATTCGCACTTGATTAACGAGTGTATCGGTCCACACCCAACGAACATCTAAAAGCCAGACCATGAAAAGTTTCTGACATAAATGGAATTAAAGTATGGATGATCTCACATAAAATTAATGTTATCCTATAGTCAAAAGATCACATATGCTACTTGACTCGAGGAGATTCCTATAGACGGTGGTGTGCACTTCCAACTATTAGGGTTCACCTGTGAGTCATTTAGTATTCGGTCCAACTAATACCCACACGTCTATACGAGCTTCCAAAGCTTATGGTATATCGGGTTAAACCATTGGAACTCCAATTCCAATATACGACATGTGCTAGTCTTCTAGTTATAAGAATTCGACCGTATTCTAAAACCAACGACTATGAATATTTACTTTAAGAATAGTTTATAATAGTAATATTTATCCCAATGTCGGACCCCATAGTGTCCAGTATTACTACAAGACTATTCAAAGGTTGATGTCATTCTTAGCATATTTATACATCAATCTAATATGCATAATTACAATATCATTAATAACGTATGAAATTAAAATTTAGTTATTTTATTAATAAATAATAAAAATGTATAATATATTATTCGGATTGGCGCTCCAAGCACCAACTCAAATAGTAGTAAGAACTCATTCATCTCCGTATTGACAAGACAGACCTTCCTATAATGCTCCAACATTATTAATACTATTAATTAAATAAAGTAATCACCTAATCATGAGATATTTATGAAAATCAAGTCATTAACATGCTTGGGTCAAAATTAAAAACATGCAATGTATTTCTAATATGACTTATGCATGATTAAATTAAAATTACTATGGAATATATTCAAAACACATGTTGTGTGGTTAAGAATTGCTCTGATACCATTTTGTTGGGGTGGATGTGAAACCCATAGGGTCGGATCGGTGTCCCGTACAGCGAAATTGGGTTTAACACGTGGATATCTAGCATGTGTGTATTTTAAAAATATTTTAATGAAATATCATATTACATTACGAGTATTTAGGGAAAATCGGAGTTCAGAAAAATCGAAACGAGGAGAAAACTGGAAAGGACGCACATCGCCCGGGATGTGCGTGCACATGCCCTTGCGCAACAGGTCTTTTAACAGACCTGATCACTTTTTTTTTTAATTTTCTAAAAACCTTAAACACCTTTTAAAATCACCTAAAATAATTTTAATTTCAAAACCAACCACAAAACTTGCTGTTATAACAAACTTATATATATATTATATATATATATATATCTTATATATATATATATTCTATATATATATTATATATATATACAAGACAGGATCTCAGAAAATATAAATCATTCAAATGAATATACAATTATCAGATTTTAATAAGATTGGCTCGGGGTTTGCCAAACACAGTACCAGATCTGGATCCCAGAAATGGTGTGCTATGAAGAATGAGGGAGAAGAGAATTACAACTGAGGGGAGAGATCAGGTCTCTATGCCCCAGAGGAGTCGTAACAGTTTTAATGGCAGGAATTGATATGAATATCAATCTGCAAGCATGCTTTTATCAAAATAAAAATGAAACTTTAAAGAAATTAAACAGCTTTGTATATTACAAATCAAATGCTTACATTTTCTTTTTGAAGAACAAAAATTTAAATCTAAGGGTTTTTTAGAGGATTGGAGTTCAGAGAGAGAATTCTGAATAAACGGATAACTAGCGGATGCCTTCAACTGAAGGTGAATGGGAACTATATACCCAACATCCAACAACTTTGAATTATTACAATTTACAATTATCACAAACAGTAAGATGCTTGAAAATTTTTCTTTCTTCATGTGGCGTTACAGTAAGATGCCTTTACTTTATGACTTTGGCAGTTGTTGTTGAAAACTTCACATGGCTTTGTCCGAGTCTTGGGAAAAGTAAGATGCTCGTGGATCTTTTGCTTTATGACTTTTGCAATGTGCTTTAAAAACTTTTCCTTATCTTCACATGGGTCTGTCAGAGTTGTTGGGAAAAGCAAGATGCTCGTGACTTTGGTATCTGCTTTCTGTCAAATTGCTTTTGAAAAATTGGACTCCACAGTTTTTTTCTCGTGATGAGAATAGTGTGAAGGGAATCCAATTATGATAAATTGAAAATTTTATTTTTCCTTTTTTTTAATGCTTTAAAGAGGAGAGAATACCGAAACAGTCGTCTTCATTATCATCTCCAAGAGAAATAAAGTGTCGTGGCTCCCCACCACTTGATGAGCTGGCAGTTGATGACACTGGCCTGGAAGCAAGGAGCTGATGCATGATTTGGAAATACTCATCTTCAGTTTTGGCACCTGCCAAGAGAGACTGGGTCGTAGACTTTTGAGAGAGGAAAGTGCTTTGGGCTTTTATGTCATCAATATTGGATTTGAGATGGCATTTAGTAGAGAGCCATTGCTGGACCATGTGTTGGGACAGCTTGAACTCTTCATCAAATTTGGACCACCATTTTACTTTAAAGGTTCTTTGGATGATCAATTGGGTTTCATGAGTGTGAAATTGAAGACTCCACATCCAGACCCACGGTAAGAAACAGTTTGTACAGAAACAGAGGAAATTGGGGAATCTTTTCTCTGAAACAGAGGGGATATAATGGGCTTTGAAAAGGTTTAAACAGGCTTTTGCATTATGAGTAAAGATATCTGGGCTTGGCCCATAATAGTTCCACCAATGCTGGAACCAGTTTGGAAGGCTTTCAATAGTTATTTTCGAATTGAAGAAAAATAACCATGAGTGGCTTTTATTTGGATTTTGAATAAGAAAGGTATTAAACCATGCTTGTTGGTAATCCCAGAAAGAGAAGGATAAGCAGTGGTTTAGGCGATTATGAAAATTGGCGGGGAAGAATTTGGGGCTATGAAGGGATTCTCCCCAATGCTTTGGAGAGAGGACTTTAAGGATAGTGGCTGTTGAATAGGCTGGCTCAGAATGAGCATCAGAAAGATAAAAATGCTTGAATTTCACTGATTCAGTGAATTCAAGAATGTCTTGATAAAAGGATTGGGGTTTTGATAAATCCCATGGTTTGAAAAACCAACCCTTTGGAAAAAACTTTGAAAGAGTTACGAATGGATCAGGATTATAAAACCCATCTTCAACACTTAAAATATTTTGTTGATAGGTTTTATTAAACCAATCCGACTTTGAGAAGTTTTTGAGAAATAATTTGGGAAGAAGAACTTCCACTTAAAATGATTTCTTTTTGGGGTTTTGAAAATGGAGTTTCTCTAGAAGATGTCTTTTGGACTTCTTTATTTTTGAAAAGCTTTGTAGAGCAAGAATAAGTTCAGGGGATTTAGAAATGGATTTAATCCATTCATTTACCTGTTCTTGAGAAGTAATTGCTTTGGATGAAGATTCTTCTTCCTCTTGGATTGTGTCAACCCAAGATTTTATGGGAATGCCAGAGGCTAAATTTGGAATTGGTGGAGGAGATTGTGATTCTTTGTAGGTGCTTTGGACAGCTGGTTCTTTAAGTTTGGCTTTGCCAGTGTCTTTTCTTTTGGGTGGCATTATCTGTTTTGAAGAAATTCTCTGGTCAGAAAATCTGGAACAAAATTTTATCTCCTTTATGTTGGACAAAATGACCCATAGCGTCACTATTTGCACAGATCATTGTGTTGTTGTAGCAAATTAACTATGTGACAAGGAAATTGCACTCTCATCATTTGTGATTAGATCACCTTAGATATATAAATGAAGAGAGGTCCATATGATTAGTTCCTGGATTGAGATGATATGAGACAGTATCAGTCCACGAAGGATTAATCATTAAATATCCATAGTCGTAGTATTATCGAGACTGGACATCGATAATGCGGAATAGGCTAGTATTGCACTTGTGTGCGTTGTGAGGGCACAACAACATAGTTCTCATATATTTGGGTATTGGATACTCATGCAAGTGCGGTAGGAGGTTGTGTTTCACCGATGGTACGGGAAACAGCTTCGCTCTGGATAGACCCCTCGGAATCCCATTGGTATTATGACTATGTGTCTATGGGAGTCCGACATCAGGGTAGGTGTATTTGGTCTTAACCTGAGACTTGCACCGCTAATGCTTACGACAATCAATATACTTTAGTTGAGGTCGTCTAGGACTCTAACTTGTTCTGTGTACGCCGAAGCTGAGTATATTGAGAATCGTAGAGTATTGGGTGTGATGTCAAGACGGAAGTATCACTCCAGTCATAGTGGAGATGATGTCACGCAGGATACGGTATTAGTACTCTGAGGTGCTACAGCCATCGGGATATTATGACAAGGTCATGTATATCCGATTATAGAGACTAGTTACCAGACATCCGACATGTGCTTCGTACGGGGCAGACACTTATCCAGCCCCAGGCCTAGCACGTGACTATCCGATACTGGGCCGATATGCACAATACTACTGTATACTACGCCTGATATAGATCCTTATATATTCCTGTAAGAATATTTCCGGAGAATTGGGTAGGCATGGCGTTTTGCTAGAAGCTAACCTTGTCTTGTAAATCGGTATGACGTGGTACTTGGTACTTACGTGTTCGGATAGTCCGACGACCGTATTTACTGCCAACATATCCGGGGATTTCATGGGTCGCTTCCCAATGATACACCGATGACGTATGACTCGCACATTTATTAATCTGGGATTAATTTGATGAGAGAGAAAATTAATCTGGGATTAATTACGGATATATTTTATCTAGGATAAAATATCGTCTAAAGAGAGAAAACGATTAATTTGGAATTAATCGGTAAAGTTAATATATTCGATATATTAAATGAAATTGGATTTCGACGCGATATTGAAATTGGATTTTAATTCGGGCAAGCGAATTAATTTAGAATTAATTCGTTAGTGACGTGAATAGTGGATTCGCTAGGCGTAATCATTTATTTACGACGCAACAGAGAATTCGCTAATTAGGAATTAGCGAAACCAAGCCCGAGAGTGATTGCGAGCGCATTCGCATTTCGAATTCGAGTGCGGCACACAAGTCACATCAAGCGTCAAATCATTAGTCGCATCAAGCGTCAAATCACATGTCACTTTGAGTGATGTGACATTTGATTGATTGATGTGATTGATTGAATGAAAGATGTGACTTGATGTGAGTTAGTGGAGTGGTTGGAATGTTTGGTAAATGAATTGATTTTAGAAATCAATTAAATGATTTACACCATTTGACTTTTGGAAAATTAATTGGTAAATCATTAATATATTTTGGAAAATATATAAACCAAACATTTACACTTTTCTAAATCAACAACTATCACATTTTCTTCTTCTTCTCTCTCTCACACAATTCACGCCCAAAATGGGCAGTGAAGCTCACCGGTTTCTTCATTTTGTCGTGAGAAGGGAAGCATTTGTGCCTTGATTTTGTGGCAAAATCAAGCGGAGCTAGCACTCCGAGAGACTTGCGAAGGTGTTAGGGAAACTCACCCATGAGCCGGGAACCATTCGATGAAGCTTGGAGCTTGACGAAGGACCAAAAACGAAGTCAAAACAGTGAGCAAAAATCTGCCACTGCAGTTGCACTTTTGGAGGCAAAAATGAGTTTTGTTTTTCACCAAATCGTCTCAACCGATCAATGTAAGTATTCCGCAACTTCTTTGATATGTATTTAACACTTCTTCATGCTTGTTTGATGATCTTGGGACCTAGAATAAAACCAACACTTTAATAAATTCAATTTCAAAATCAAAAACACTCAAAATTGCTTGCCAATGTGCAAAAATCTGTTTAGATGCAATGTTTTGAACATCCTTTTCTAAAACATGTTTTGCAGCTTTACAATCAATTCTTAGCAGAAATTTTTGATTTAGCAAATCACTTTGGAATTTTGAATGCATAGAACAATGGATAAAATTTCTTTTTTAATAGTAGAATAATTTTTCTGACAATCATTCCAATGGGCAGAAACATATTGTATTATTTGTTCTTTACCATTCTCAACTTGTTTTAGAATACCACCATACCCTAAGTCAGAAGCATCAGTTTCAACAACTTTTGGCAAACTAGGGTTAGCTAAATATAAACAGGGGATTTCTTTAACAGTATCCTTTATTAATCTAACAGTTTTTGTGTGTTCATTAGTCCAAGGGACATGAACTTTCTTTAACCTATTATGTAAAGGTTTTGCAATCCTATTGATATTAGGACACAATCAAGGACATAATTTAAACTTCCTATAAATCTCTGGAGTTGGGTTTTATCAAGGATTTTATCAGGGAATTTATCAGCAAAAGCTAGAGATCTTTCTATGGGTGTAATTGTTCCTTTGGAAATATAATGTCCTAGGAACCTAACTTTTGTCTGAAACAGAGAAACCTTTGTACTAGAAACAGCTAGGCCAGCTTTCCTAGTGGCAAAATAGAAGGTCTTTAAATGCTTGAAATGTTGATCAATGTCTTTTGAGAAGATCAACACATCATCAATATAAACTATGCAAAATTCTAAGTAAGGGTTATAAATGTCATTCATAATCCTTTGGAATTCAGAGGGTGCATTCTTTAAACCAAATTGCATAACTGTCCATTCAAATTGTCCAAATGGAACAGTAAAAACAGTTTTATAACGGTCTTTAGGATGAATTTGAATTTTCCAAAAACCAGACTTCATATCAAATTTTGAAAATATGAAAGCAGAGTGGAGTTTTTGAAGCAAATCTTTCTTGTTAGGTATGAGATACCTAATCCACTTTAGGGCTTTGTTCAAAGGTTTGTAATTGATAACAAGTCTAGGTGTTCCTCTTTCTATTTCAGAATTTTTATTCACATAGAAAGCGGCGCAAGACCAAGGAGACCTTGACTTAACAATTAAACCTTTAGACTCTAAATCTTTGATCTCATTCCTACAATGTTTTTCTAGGTCCATATTCATTTGAATAGGTCTAGCTTTAGTAGGAATTTGCTTTTCATCAAAAGAGGATTCATAAGGAAGATCTATCAAATGTTGCTTTCTATTCCAAAAAGCAGAAGGTAGATCAGCACAGATTTCTTTCTCAATTAAAACTTTGAAATCATTAATCTTTTGTTTTACAAAATTCGTTTGTAATTGTTTTTCAAGTCTTTCAATATTTAAATCCTTTTTTAAATAAAGTAAATCATTTTGTTTTTTCTTTAACAAAACACTAACATGGTTCTGATAAACAGAACAAGCTTTCACAATATTCAAATTTCTTGTTTTAGGTTTTTCTATAAAGGAAAACTTTAATTTTTTATTCTTTGTTTTAAAGGTTATACCATCATAATTAACGGTATAAGGAGTAATGAGGTTTATGAAAGGAGTTCCAAGAATAACAGCATGATGTATATCATTTGTTAAAAGAAAGGAAGTCCTGAATTCAAAACCATCATTTGGAATTGAAGCATCAACTTTGGAAGAAATCTTTAATTTTGAATTATTTGCGGCAGAAAGTCTTTCATGTGTTTTTTCATGAAATCTATTTGGAATAATAATTTCTTTTATACAATTTAAATCAGCACCTGTGTCAAACAAGGCTACTGTGTCAATTTGGAAATCTGATGAGAGGATTAAAGTAATCCAAATCAAATATTTTCTTGTTGTCACTTGTTTTAAAACAAAAAAGGAAATCATTTGGGAGAGATTCAATACTATCAAGATTTTGTTTTTCAGACTCATCATTGTCAGAATCTGGATCTTTCTCCGAGTTTCCTTCCAACTGACTTTTAAGAAGAAGTTGGATGGTTTCAGAATCATTTTTCTGTTTTTCTTTTAAATCTTTTATTTCAAACTTTATTTCTTGAATTTCTCTTTGAAGGTCTTGAAAACTGGGTGTATCTTTTTTATTTTTCTTTTTACTTAGGATCTGAGTAAGATCATAAGTATTCTGTTTTAAAACAGGAGTTTTAGAAGATTCTCCTTTGTCAAAAGTCTTTAGAAGTTTGTCAAGATATTCTTTTTGCAAATCAGGATTTGAAATATGTTTTACAATTTCAAGAAAAGTTTCTTGTTCTTTAGTCAAAACATTAAGTTTCTTATTCTTTAAGTAAGAATCTGTGTCAGAATCACTATTGTTTTTACTAGAAGTATCTGAGTCAACTAACTCATCCACTTGTAAAGGTTCAGAATTTCCTGTTACGGAAGATTCAGACTCAGAAGACTCAATAAGCAGATTTGTTATTTTGGAAAGAATTTCTTCACTGAGATCTAGCTCATGAAGTTTTTTGTTCATTCTACAATATTTTGCAGTATGTCCTTTCTTTCCACATTTATAACAAGTAGCTTCCTTATAATTGAAAGGGGCTTTAGGTTTAGAAGTGTGAGGTTTTCTATTGGACTTCTTATAAAGCTTTGAAGGCTTCTTATAGAAATTTTCTTTAGGACTAGGAAAAGATCTTTTAAACCTTTTAGAACTTAATTCTTTTTGTAAGGTTTTGAAGAACATTTTCCTTCACAATCTTTGGAGGTACTAGCTTGAAAGGATCATAGTTGAACTGTTTACAAAAACTACCTAGTTCTTGCTTAGATTTCCTAAGCTCCCATTTTAGGCGTTTCTGTAATTTCAAGTCTTGGAAAATCTTTAAACCTTCCATATTGATAAAACTAACTAACTCACCATAGGTAAGTCTATCATAAGGGATATGGTTGTCATGGAGGGCTTTAATGGAATTCCTAACCTTTTCACCTAGAAGGGTAGGTAAACCAGCAAGGAATTTTTCCTTCCAAGTTATATTATTAGCATCATCTCTTAGAAAGAGCCGTGAAGAAGGTGGTTTTATAACTTTGGAAATCACTAAGCTTTCTACATCTTAAGTTATGTAGTAACTCAGCATTTTTATCACGTAGGTGAGAGGGGTCACCTATGAAATTGAGGGAAATGGTCAAAATTAAAGTTGCAACAGCATCTTGAATAGGACTGTTATATTCATCCAGAATAGGAACATTGTCTTCATCTGTTTGAATAGCATTCAAGACATCTAACTGTTGTTGTTTGGTGAGAAGATGATCCCACCATCCTTTAAGTTGACCGGTAAAACCAGCAACGAGAATCTCTGCAATTGCTTTATCAGAGGTTCATGTTTGGGTTTTGTAGGCATTTGCTGCCATGGTCATTTGTTGTAATAGGCTAAGAATATTATATTCAGACATTCCATATATATTCCATTCATAGACAGAAGATGCATTAAACCGGGACTGGCTTATTGCACTAGGCCTATTATCAACGGCAAGATCAGGAGGAGAATAAGAAGTAGCAGGAAGTGCTAATTCCCAATGAACTTTATTGACTTTAGAGACAGGTTTGGATTTTTCTTGAAAGGCTTCTATGTCAGAAGAAGCTATGGAAGAGTTATCTAAATCTAGAACTCTGATTCTACTACTAGATTGGGGAGTATCTAGGGCAATATCAATTTTCTTTTTTGAAGAGGAAAGTGATGTTTCTATCATATCCAATTGTTCTTTAATAGCTCTAACAAAATCAGATTTTGACTCATGGACAAGCTTCTGACTATCTTTAGAAACCTGGAATGGTTCAAAAATAGGCTTTTTAAGCTTCTTGTCTTCGTCAATCTTAATAGTCTTTAAAGAGGAAACATTAATTGTAGACTATTGGATTTGACTTTCTAGTCTAGTCAACTGTTTTCCTATTGTATTTAGATTAGTATTACAGAAATTTCTGTTGGATAATACTATCTAAGTCTTTATCAGTGTCATTGGCTTTATGTACCTTTAAAGGTGAGGCTTTAATCTGAACTGAAGGTTCACCATGATCTATAGTTATATTTCTCAAGGGAGGGTGTTCAGATTCTATAGCTCTATCACTATCAGAAAGATTCCATTGTGGAATTTTCTTTCTAACGGTAATGGGATTGATTCTTTAAAAGGGTAAGAAATGTCTTTTTCAGAAGCATACATTTCAAACCAATCAAAAAATGTGATGTGCGCTTTATGCAAGTCTATAAATTCATAATAAAATTCTTGAATTTGTTTTCTTTGGTTTAAAAAATATTTAAAAAACCAAAGTCTTTTTTCTTTATTCAAATCAGAATAAAAATCTTTGTGCAAAGAGGCTTTATCCAATTTGAAATCTTTTTGCAGGACATTTATGACATTTTCCGTGACAGTAGAAAATGTTGGAGAAGTTGGGGGAGAAGGGTCCTTCTCCTCTTTACTTTGTTCATGTTGAGTACTAGTATAGATAGGGTGAGGGATACTAGTAGTATAATCAACAGAACGTATAGAAGAACTAGGGATATCCGAGGTGGAAAACCTAGGTTGATCTTTGTATGACAGGTTCGGGATTTTAGAGAATTTTCTTTCTAATGAGGGAATACTAGAAACAGATTCTAAATCACAGAACCTAGATGAAGTATTTCTTCTGAAAGATAATCTGACTTTTCCATCAGAATACTGAGTCACATTTTGTAACTCTGTATTTGGCTCAAGTTGTTTTGGAATCACTGGTTCAGTGGCTCCTTCTAGAATCCATTCATCATGAAGATTGATATCTTTCCATTGGATGGGTCTAGGAATGACAGTGTTTGATTTTGAAAGATCAGTCTTCAAGAGAAGAGTTTCATCTCTTTTTAACTGGAGTTTATGTTGCGTATTAAATGCAGAATGCATAGCTTTGTAGGAGATCTTGTAGATCAAGGCAACCGGAATGGATCCTTCAATCATGTGGTAATTATGGGTTTTGATTTGAAGAATCATGCTTTTGAGGATATTTTTGTCTTTTAAGGAGACTGTAATGTTTGGGTAACAGTCAAAAGAAATATGACCTTTACAGAGACTTGATTCAATACTGCTGAGTAAAGAATCATAAAAAGAGATGAATCTGCCATCTCTTAGAACAGCTAAGATGGAAGTATCTAAGTCTTCTTTAGTGAGGGGCTTTATTCCAACTTGGATTAAACCAACAGGCACATAATTAAATTTTTTATCTTTTAAATATTTTAAAGCATGTTCAGAAAATAATTTAATTGTCTCAAAAGGTTTTGTAAGAGTAATATCACGTTCTTCAGTCTTTATGATATAATCTGTTTTTAGAAAATCAAGCTTCTTGGTTTTATAAATCATGTCTTTAGAAATCTTTGGCAATTTCCAGCAGTCAATGGCTTTATCAAAATCTTCAATTATAAATTCTTCAGAGTTTACTATATTCTTTGAAATACTAGTCTTTTCAGTAGAAGAGCTAGACAAAGAGGAGGTTCTACAGAGTAGAGACTCCATGAGTAACTAAGCTTTTAAACTAAGACCTATGAGTTTGCCTACAGGTATGGGTTTACTTCCCTAAGCGGAATCCTATCCTTGACGGGAATTACAACCAGTAAAAAATTCAACAAACACACAGAAGATAATTTAAAAGAAAGAAAACATGAAATCTTTACAATTTATCACATCCACTATTTTTGATGCATAACTAGAAAAATGGACATGATATTTGGATTTTGGAGGGCAAAAATTTAAAAGCAGTGTACAATTTTGGAAATTTCAACTTTGTGTAATTTTCGTGTTTTGGCCATAACTTTTTACTCCAATATCAGATTAAGGCAATTTCAGTTCCAGATGAAAGAAAACGCAAATATCTAGAAACTTTTCTCTCTAAATATTTTTCTAATTCTAAAGTTTTCAAAGTCGAAATTGATGAAAATTCAAAGTGTATTGTATGTAATATTTATTATTAAAAAATATAAACAAAAACAAAAACATAAAAAAGGTAGTAATTGACGACCCACCTTTCGGTGGATTGTTAATTCCTACAAAACATGTAATTTGTAAATTGATTTATAATTTGTAAATTGCATGGATGGTGCTGAGACTTATACTATAAATAGAGGTGCTCAGCTAGACCTGGCCGGTGGTCCGGTTCAGTTCTGAATCAGAACCGAACCGGTTAATTCCGATTCGATTCCGGTTCCACACTAAATATGGAACCAGAATCGGAACCATAACCGAATAGTTCGGTTCCAGTTCTCGTTCCATTCGGGTTTTTTTTTTTACTTTTTTTTTTAAAATAAAAAATTGAGATTGAAAAAATAGTTTAATTTAAAATTATGAATTTGAATTTATATAATAAACTTACATAACTACATTAAATTAAAAATAAAATCTTATCTTAAGAAAATTAAAAATAAAATTATTAATTTAAAAAGCTTGAACTTAAATTTTTAACAACTTAAGTTGCCTACGTATCCTCCAGGGGTGAAAGGAATCAAAGCTCACGTAGTTCCATTACATTTTTAAGATATTTCCCCATTGTAATTTTACAATTATTTAATTATCAATCATCATTATCAGTGTATGTTCATCATTCAGCTCCAGTTCCGCTTGCACTTGCAGATGCATTGTCGAACAAGTTTTCAAATTCATCAGAGGCATCTTCTTGTTGCCTCAGATCAGCTCGGGTCCAATCATCCACACATGCTATTGCTTCTAGAGTGCTTGGATGTAATGAAGACCGTCTGACTTCCAATATATTGCCACACATGCTGAAGGCTTGCTCATCAACCACGGTGGAAACATGTGCTGCTAATATTTCTTTAGCAATAATTGATAATACATGATATACATTTTGATATCGGTTCCACCATTCAATGATTTGAAAATTTTTACTAACTAAACTTTCAGTTGAAAACTCAAAATTTGTAGATAAATAATTATCTAATTCTGGGTTGTTAGTCGTGTTATCCCTATATTTTTTATTTCGTTGTAGTAACCAACGATCACTTGCGCTAAGTCTTGTTTGCATTATGGATTCGCTACTACTAGATTGTCATACTGATTGCAAGTTATATCTTCTAATATAATCATTAAATAACTCTATTAAATCAATTTTATTTTAGTTATTATTATTGTAATCATCAATTCATCTGATATTCTTAAGTATTCATAGTAAGCTTGTAAAGCACTATTCAAACCTTCTAATTTAATCTAGGATCAAAAAAGCAACAATAAGATAAAGTAAATGAATGTCTCTAAAATAATGCAACCATTTTCATTTCATAACATTAATAGCTTCAAACAAAACAATATCATTAGGATCAGGACATTCAACATGCTCATCGAGAGTACCAACAATATTCAAACTTTCAAGAATAAATAAATATGTTGTAGGATAATAAACTCCGCTAAAAATATTTGTAGCATCATTAAAAACTTTTAAGATTTCTAAAATTTTATTACAAATTTCCCATTGACTAGGAAAAAGTGTGATTATACATGGCAATGGGCCGGGCTCGGGCCGGGCTTTGATAAGCCCGGCCCGGGCCCGGCAAAAAAAAATTAGGCCCAGTCCCGGAAAAAGCCCGGCCCGGGCTGTCACCGGGCCGGCCGGGCTGTCACCGGGCCGGCCCGGGCCGGCCCGGTCGGGCTCGGGCTCGGGCCGGGCTTGGCCCGGGCCCGATTTATATATATATAAAAAAAATTAAAAATAAAAAATGTATTATAAAATATATATTTTTTATAAATAAAATATTTATTTATTTATTTTAAGCCCGAATCCGATTTTTTTATTATAAAAAATTATAAATATAAGAAAGTTATTATATAAATATATATATTTTATAATTAAAAATATTTATTTATTTATTTTAAGTCCGGGCCGGGCCGGGCCCGGGCTTTTTGGGTTGAGCCCGGCCCGGGCCCGGGCCGAGTCGGGCCCCCATTTTGAAGCCCGGCCCGGGTTTTTTTCACCTCGGGCCGGGCCAAAGCCCGCCGGGCCGGGCCGGGCCTCGGGCTTTTCTGCCACCCTTAAGTGTGATATGTTGAACATGTTGAGAAAAAACTACATAATGCATCTTTGTATTGCAAAGCTTGACATAAAAGAAAATAAGTTGAATTCCAACATATTGGAACATCTCGTGAAAATTTTATCGGTTTAATACCATTTAATTTACAAAACTTAGCCCATTCTCTCCTAACTAAATACAATTAAGTGTTTTCTTAGAGGATCAATAAAATGTGATAATTTTTCTAAATCATCTTGAACACATAAATTAAGGATATGACATGTGCAACGAACATGAAAAAAATGGCCCTCTAAATTTGGTTCGCATATTTCTATTAAATCAGTGATTGATGCAATATTTGCAGATGCATTATCAAATCTAATTGTTAAAATTTTACCTAATAAACCATATTCATCAAAAATTACTTACATCATTCTATAAATATTTTATGCAGTATGTTGTTCATCAAATACTCTAAATGCAATAAGTCATTTTTGCATGTTCCATGATGCATCAATCTAATGACAAGTTTCACCCATGTATAAGTGTGTTCGCCAATGGTCGCTCCAAATATCAGAACAAAAAGAAAGACGACCTTTAATATCTCTAAATATTTCATTTAAAATAATTTTACCTGTTAGGGATATGCCTTATACCCAACTTGTTGATGGGCTATATGTACATGTATTTGTAATATTTTCATTAATTAATAAAATGGCAATCTTTATTATACGTGTCTTACATAACTTATATGAATCATCAAACACTGTAATAAAGCCTTTGGAGTAATAAGATGATGGCTTCCACGCCTTATGAGAATCATTACTCTTAAACGTTCATAGTCATAGTTTTGTGAATAATCTGGGCGTTCACAAAGCGGAAAGACTAGCATGATGATATGATCCGCCCTTAAATGAGGTAGCCGATCTCATAGGCTGCTAGCGGAGATCCGTCCACTTGGTGTATCAAATGGATGCATGAGTTGCTCGTGTCCATCGAATTGACCGCCGAAAGTTTTCACATGGAGTGTTTATCCCATATGTCTGTGAGAACTTTCATGTATCGATTGTATGACTAGTCCTTAGACTTGAGATCTTTACAATCTTATGTGTGGATCAAATAACTTTGACATTCTCCTTCCCCGGTTCAAAAGATCAGGTCATAAGGGTATGATTGGGTCATTTGTTGAAACACATGAAGTTTGTAAAGATACAACAGAGAATCGCCACTCTATCGGATAATATTTTCTTATAAGAGTAGTATTCCAGTTCGCGGGTTGATATATGTGATCAGTGCTTGAGACTGTGGCCGCAACAGAAGAATCATGTGAGATTCTTGGGTTAGCACGATTCATGACACTATCAACATCATACCTTTGACTATATAGGTAGACATTTTCCATACCTTAGGTCAAACGGTGGGGATACAGTGAGGCGATGGACCATATCATATGTAAATCGCATACATAATGGGTATATATATTTCCTTCTTATTTGGGGGCCTTAACATGTTGCTAGATGTCAACCTTGGTCATTGAAATCGAACGACCATCTGATCGAAGGATAATTTATTCTCGATTAAATTATCATGATTTATTTCATGTCCAACTTGAGGGGAACCCAAAAGGTCACACACAACAAAATCGAAATCAATGGTTAACAGTGCAGAATACAAATTTAACAGCATATATGATTATTGTAGGAATTGTTTATAAATGGTTCAATGTGTTTAATTATTGAACAGATCATTTATGAGGTTCCATAGTGGCTTAGGGATTGGTGAATGACGATAGGGGCACTTTGGGAATTGGAATAAATTAAAAAAAAAACATGAATAGTAATGTGAATAGTAAAAAATTTATTGGTTATTTGTTTTGAATTCCAATTCGGCCCAAACTCTTATTAGGGTTTTATAATCTCATTAAACCACTAAATTAAGATCCAATGGCTAAGATTAAATTAGCTTTTATCCCACATCAGATTATTAATTAATTTTGTTGTCTTTGGAGCACCTATATAAACCCAAAGAATTTTTTACAAATTTTTGCACCAAACCTTTCATATCTTGGGTTTATATAAGTGAGCGACTCTAAAGTTTAAGAGTAAACCACTGATTTTGAGGATCCTTAAGTCTAATTGACTATAGGAACCTCAAGTTAAAAGTTTTGAGGTATTTGCCTAGGTTAGCACCAAGGGCAAAATACCCGTGCACTCAAGGCATAGTCTTGCTGTTGAGTTTTGGCTTTGGTGTGTGTATCTTTGGAGGCCACACACTTGGGTGGCTCTTTGGAACGTGGAAGAGCTTGCTGAGTTCAAGAAAAGCTTGTAGATTGGAGGGAGTACTGGAGGAGTCTTCGGTTCAAGTAAGTCTTTTTCTTTCTTTATTTTAAATAGAGTTATTTTGATAGTTAGCATGTTTAGGTTTATGTTATTTGCATGTTTTATGAGTTTTTATGCTTAGAATATATAGTAACATGCCTAGGCTTGTAGAATAATCAAAACAAATGAGTCTTGGGTAAAGGGATAGCGACATCATAATTTGATTTATTTCATTTTCCGATGCGCACTCGCGGCAGTTTCCCAACTGTGGTATCAGCGCGTCGTTTTTGTTTTGATTATTTCTCTCTCATTTGAACTTGAAATTGGGTATGTAAAAGCTTGTTGGAAAGCTAACACCCTGAACTTAATTTGAGGTATAAGTTCTGCATGATTTGGTTAAGATTTGAATTGTGAAATTGCATTTAACGCATTTGTAAAAAAATATGAATAGTAAATTTATTTGAATAAAATAAAATACAATATCATAATTAAATATTAATCAAAGTTATTTAATGCCTAAAATAATTCCAACATATTAAAACTCATATGCTTGATGATTCTATGTATGATTAGAATTGGCATGATTATTTTAGGGTGCAAGCATCTAGAGACTTTCTAAGGAAATTGAGAGTGTATTGCTTATCCCTTAGCTAAGTAATTATTCCGTGATGAACTTACTAAAGTTAATTTAACCAAATGTATTACTAGAGTTAGATAATGATTTGGTGTCTTCCTTCACTCACTACCTTTTTATAGCCAAAAGGAAAAGTTGTGAATACATCTAGATAATCATTTACTCAAAGCTTACCTTAAAGCATATTTAAAGTATTGGACTAATTTGGAGGATCTATTGTTTATTCTCGTCACCAAGGCAATAAGAGCCTAAGAGGTAAGGGTATTTAAGAGAGTTCGCTCCACCCTCCCTCTGGGGAATTTTCAATGGAGAAATCCATTTGACAGTTATTCACTTAAACTTGCTAAAATCCTCAATAATAATTTAAGTCTAAAATTTACCTCACATTGTAAAGTATAGACCCAAAGGGCTTAAATCGTATTGGCAGGACTAGGCTTTACCAGACTGACCAATACCAATTTTGTTGGAAAATTATGACCCATAGCGTCACTATTTGTACAGATCATGGTGTTGTTGTACAAATTAACTATGTGACAAAGGAGATTGCACTCTTATCATTTGTGATTAGATCACCAAGATGTATAAATGATAGGAGGTCCATATGATTTGTTCCTGGATTGAGAATGATATGAGACAATATCAGTCCACGAAGGATAAATCATTAAATATCCCTAGTCAGAGCATTGTCGAGATTGGACATCGATAAATGCGTAAAAGAGTAGTATTACACTTGTGCGCGTTGTGAGGGCACAACGTCATAGTTCTCATATATTTGGGTATAGGATACTCATGCAAGTGTAATAGGAGGTGTTGAGCTTTTCCGATGGTACGGGAAACAGCTTCGCTCTGGATAGCCCCCTCGGAATTCCATAGTAGTATGACTATGTGTCTATGGAAGTCCGAAATCAGGGTAGATGTATTTAGTCTTAACCTGAGACTTGCACCGCTAATACTTGCGACAATCAATATACTTTGGTTTTGATCATCCAGGGCTTTAACCAGTTCTGTGTACGCCTCTGCTGGGTATATTGAGAATCATAGTGTGTTGGGTGTGATGTCGAGACGGAAGTGTCACTCCAGTCATATGGAGTTGATGATTGCGTATGGATACAGAACTGGTTCTCTAAAAAGGTTGCAATCGTCGGGATAATATGACTTGGTCATGATTATCCGATAATAAAGAGACTAGTTGCTCGTAATCTGATATATGCTTCGTACGGGGCAGACACTGTACCAGCCTCGGGCCTTGCATGTGATCATCCGATACTGGATCGAAATATGCAATACTACATATACTACGTCTGATATAGATCCTTATTCTTGTAAGGATATTTCTGGAGAATTGGGTAGGCATGGCGCTTTGCTACAACCAACATTGTCTTGTAAATCGGTATAAACGTAGTACTAGGTACTTACGTGTTCGGATAGTCCGACGACCGAATTTACTGCCAACATTTCTGGGGATCTCATGGGTCGCTTCCCGAAGATTCACTGATGACGTATGACTCGCACTTATAATTAATCTGTGATTAATTATATGAGAGAGAAAATTAATCTGGGATTAATGCAGAGATATTTTATCTAGGATAAAATATCATATAAAGAGAGATAACGATTAATTTGGAATTAATCGATAAAATAATATATTAGATATATTATACGAAATTGGATTTCGACGCGGATTGAAATTAGATTTTAATTCGGGCGAACGAATTAATTTAGAATTAATTCGTTAGCGACGTGAATAGTAATTATGCTAGGCATGATTATTTAATTAAATTAGATTTAATTACGTCGCAATGGAAAATTCGTTAATTTGGAATTAGCGAACCCGAGCCCGGGATTATTTGCGAGCGCATTCGCATTTCGAATTCGAGTGTGGCACGAAAGTCAAATCAAGCGTCAAATCGCTAGTCACATCAAGCGTCAAATCACATGTCACTTTGAGTGATGTGACCATTGATTGATTGAATGATGTGACTTGATGGGAGTGGTTGAAAAGCTTTTTGAAAGCTTGAAAGACATTTACTATTATTATAATGGTATTTGACTTTTGATTTTTGGTATTAGATGTACAAAATCAAAACAAACTACTTCACTTCTTCTATCCTCAAGTCACGCCCAAAATGGGCATTTTCTCTCTTCATTTTTCTAGTTCAATGTCGTGAGCTAGGGGAAGCAAGTGTGATGGTTTTTGTGGCAAAAACATTGAGAGCTAGCACTCCGAGAGACATGCGAAGGTGATAGAGAAGTCCACCCATGAGCTTGGAATCGTTTAATGAAGCTTGGAGCTTGTTCAAGGAGCAACAATGGCCGAAAACAATGAGTTGTTTCACTGCCACTGCCGAGCATGAAGGGAGAAGAAATTTATTTTTGTTGCCTACCGCATCGCTCAACCGATCGATGTAAGTATTCCGCAACTTCCTCGTATGTGCTCATATGTATTTTATGATTGTTAATCGATCCTCGGGGCCGTAGAAACTCCAACAAATTTGTCCATAAATCGTAATATTGACAATGGTTTGACTTTTCTGAGTCATAAGACACAGCGACCCTTAGGCGTGGTCTTATAACTTAATGGGAAAGATTGGGTGTCCACAAGGACTAGCATAAGCTATGGCATATTTGATTGCCCAACCCAATGATCAAGGAATTGTGATTTATATCATAAATTGGTTGGGAACCTACCTAATTATCATATTTTATAACGACTGGCCCTAGTCGGAGTTATGAAATGATGATAATGGGATCCTTGCCCACAAGAAATCCAACATATTGGGGTTGATGCGATTTGCTTAAAATTTTAAAACAATTGAGTGGGAGCAACTTCATAATATTAAAAGCTCATGTTATTATGAAACATTAATGAAAACATATTCCTAATTTTAACATTCTCTCTTAACAGGTGGGTTAAAATATTTAATAAACATTCAAATGGCAAACAGAGTATCACTTCGTTCCATCCTTGATGAGCATAAGCTCAAAGGGGACAACTACAATGACTGGTTTAGAAACCTTAAAATTGTCTTACGACAAGAAAAGATTTTCTATGTTCTTGAAAGACCATTTCCCCCTAAACCCGTAGAAGATGCTGACCAAAATACATTTGATGTTTGGAAGAAACACGTCGATGATGATGAGCAGCAGTTTGTATAATGCTTGGCTCTATGTCGGACGAACTTCAGAAAGCTCACGAAGATATGGATGCTAAAACCATCATCTTTAACTTGAAGGAGTTTTATGCAACTTCCGTTCATACCGTGAGATTCCAAGTGTCATGTGCTTTATTCCAAACAAGGTATAAGGAAAGATCTGTTAGTGGACATGTGCTTAAGATGATTGGCCACATTGAAAAATTGGTCAACCTCGGGTTCATCATGGATCATGAGATAGGTCACGATCTAATTCTTCAGTCCTTACCATAAGACTTCTCTAACTTTATTATGCAGTTTCATCTATTTGATAAAGAAGTTACTTTAGCAGAATTGCACAATCTGATAAAATAAGCAAAGAAGGACTTGAAACCAGAGCTTAAAACCTCCGTCATGCTTACGGGTACGGACCTGAAGCCATGAGGCCCAAAGAAAAATAAGGGCAAGGCAAGGCTCCAGATCACTTAAAGCCTAATGGTAAGGTGGAGAAGAAAAAGGGAAAAGGGAAATGTTTCTTTTGTGGAAAGAAGAGTCATTGGAAGAAAGACTGCAGACCTTGAAAGCCAATGAAGCTAGGGAAGCCCAAGAGACAAGAAGCCCAATGCTTCAGGTATGTTGTTTATGATTGAACTATATTCTCAAAACTCTGAACCTTCTACTTGGGTGCTTGACACCGGTTGTGGGACTCACTTGTGTAACAATGTGCAGGGCCTGAGAAACAGTAGGAGACTCCGTCATGGGAGGTTGACTTACGCATGGGTAATGGAGAAAAACTGGCTGCATTGTGCGTGGGGACTTATTCATTAGTTTTTCCGAATGGTTTAGTTTTTAGACTTAGAACATTGTGTTTATGTACATTCTCTAGTAAAGAACATCAATTTCTTTCTTTTTGTAATAAAGGCTTTTCATGCCTAATAAGTTGTAGTGAATGTTCTATATATTTCAATGAAATAAAATATGGAGATGGTATTTTGAATAACGGTATCTATGTCTTACAAACTAACAAAGAATGTTCAACCTCTAATATATACAACGTTAACTCCAATAATCTCAATGAATCATTTCTATGGCACAGTCACTTAGGTCATATCAATGAAACAAGATTAACTAAGCTACATAAGGATGGGTATTTCATACCCTTCAAATATGAACCTTATAGAACTTGTGAGTCTTGTTTACTTGGTAAAATGACCAAATTAACCTTCAAAGGTAAAGGACAGCGTGCAGTGGAGACATTAGAACTCTTACACTCTGATGTATGCGGACCAATGTCAGTCACCGCTAGAGGTGGATTCTCCTACTTCATTACCTTTATCGATGATCACTCGCGATATGGGTATGTGTACCTTATGCGGTATAAATATGAAGCCTTTGAGAAATTCAAAGTCTTCAAAGCTGAAGTAGAAAACCAGCTTAATAAAAGTATTAAATCACTAAGATCTGACCGAGTGGGTGAATACTTAAGCGACGAATTTCAAGATTACTTGAGAGAAAATGGCATTGTTTCCCAGTGGAAATAATGCCATTTTGAGGTCTTGCTTTAGAAACTGCAACAATACTACTAAACCAAGTTCCTTCCAAGACTGTTAGTCAAACACCATATGAGTTATGGTCTGAGAAACGTCCTAGTCTTAGTTATCTAAGAGTTTGGGGATGTGACGCATATGTTAAGCTCACACAAACTAAAAAATTGGATGATAAGGCAATTAAATGTAAGTTTGTAGGATATGCCTTGAACTCAAGAGCATATGTGTTCTATGTCCCAAATGAACAAAGAACATTTGTCTCACAAAATGCTAAATCTCTAGAGAATGAATTCCTTCTCAAGAAATATAGTGGGAGTAGACTTTACCTTGATGAGGTACGAGAAGAACAAACTAACATAGAACTAAGCCACAGGCCCTTCAAAAGGGCAGCGACGGAACAACCACAAGGTTATGAACTTAGAAGGTCTGGTAGGGAAAGATATGAGCCTGAAAGATATGGTTCCATATTGATGAGTAACATGATCAGGTCATTGATAATGACGATCCCATCAGTTATGACGAAGCAATGTGTGACATTGATTCAGTCAAGTGGCTTGAGGCCATGAAATCCGAAATAGACTCTATGTATCAGAATCAAGTCTATGACTTGGTGGATGCACCTGAAGGATAAAACTCATAGGCTGCAAGTGGATTTACAAGCGTAAAACTGATGCAGAAGGCAACATCCAAACCTATAAGGCTAGGTTGGTGGCGAAAGGTTATAGACAAATCCAAGGAATTGACTATGACGAAACCTTCTCGCCTGTTGCAATGATAAAGTCCATTCGAATTTTACTGACACTAGCTGCACACTTTGATTATAAGATTTGGAAGATGGATGTCAAAACAGCTTTCCTTAATGGGAACCTCGTAGAGGAAGTCTATATGACACAACCTGAGGGGTTTGCATATAAGGATGATCATAATAAAGTATGCAAGCTTAAACGATCCATTTATGGACTCAAGCACGCATCTAGAAGTTGGAATATACGATTTGATGAGACGATCAAAGAATTTGACTTCATCAAAAATGTAGACGACTCTTGTGTTTATAGGAAAAGTAGTGGGAGTGCTGTTATATTTCTTGTATTATATGTCGATGACATATTAATCATCCGGAATGATATTCCCATGATGCAAGCCACCAAGCAATGGTTATCACATAATTTCTCCATGAAAGATTTGGGAGAAGCAGCCTACATCCTCTGCATTAAGATCTACAATAATATATCTAAGAGGTTGTTAGGACTTTCTCAATCTACGTACATAGATAAAGTTTTGAAAAATTCAAAATGGAAGATTCCAAAAGAGGTAATTTACCTACTTGTCATGGAATCAAATTATCTAAGGAGAAATGTCCACATACTCCTTCAGATAGAGAGCGTATGAGTAGGATCCTTTATGCTTCAGCAATAAGATCAATCATATACGTCATGCTATGTACAAGACCTGATGTATCTTATGCTCTTAGCATAACGAGCAGATATCAGGCAAATCCTGGTGAGCAACACTGGGCAGCTGTCAAAATAATGCTCAAGTATCTTAGAAGAACTAAGGATGTGTTTTTGACATACGGAGATTGTTCTGAGATGAAAGTCATTGGTTACTGTGATGCGAGCTTTCATACCGATAGGGATGACATCAGATTGCAAATAGGATATCTGTTTACTTTGAATGGCGGTGCTGTCAGTTGGAAAAGCTCAAAACAGTCAACTACAACAGACTCCACCACTGAAGCCGAGTATATTGCAGCATCTGAGGCAGCTAAAGAAGCAGTCTGGATAAAGAAGTTCATCACGGAGCTGGAAGTGCTTCCCGCGATAAAGAATGGTGTCACAATGTACTGTGACAACACAGGAGCCATTGCTCAATCAAATGAACCAAGGTCCCAACATAAATACAAGCATATACTCAGGTGATTTCATCTCATCAGGGAGATTGTTGAGAGAAAAGAAGTTATTATAGAGAAAATACCCACAGAAGATAATCTTGTAGATTCTCTGACAAAAAGGCTGACTCAACAAAAGTATGATAGGCACATCTGAGAGTATGGTGTCCAGATTCATAGTAGTTGTCTATAGTGCAAGTGGGAGATTGTTAGGGATATGCCTTATACCCAACTTGTGGATGGGCTATATGTACATGTATTTGTAATATTTTTATTAATTAATAAAATGGCAATCTTTATTATACGCGTCTTACATAACTTATTGAATCATCAAACAATGTAATAAAGCCCTTGGAGTAAAAAGATGATGGCTCCACGCCTTATGAGAATCATTTCTCTTAAACGTTCCAAGTCATAGTTTTGTGAATAATCTGGGCGTTCACAAAGCGGAGAGACTAGCATGATGATATGATCCGCCCTTAAATGGGGTAGCCGATCTTATAGGCTACTAGCGGAGATCCATCCGCTTGGTGTATCACATGGATGCATGAGTTTCTCGTGTCCATCGAACTGACCGCCGAAAGTTTTCACATGAAGTGTTTATCTCATGTGTCTGTGAGAACTTTCATGTATCGATTGTATGACTAGTCCTTAGACTTGAGGTCTTTACAATCTTATGTGTGGATCAAATAAATTTGACATTCTCCTTCCCCGGTTCAAAAGATCCGGTCATAAGGGTATGATTGGGTCATTTGTTGAAACACATGAAGTTTGTAAAGATACAACAGAGAATAGCCACTCTCTCGGATAATATTTTATTATAAGAGTAGTATTCCAGTTCGCGGGTTGATATGTGTGATCAGTGCTTGAGACTGTGGCTGCAGCGGAAGAACCATGTGAGATTCTTGGGTTAGAACGATTCATGACACTATCAACATCATACATTTGACTATATGGGTAGACAATTTCCATACCCTAGGTCAAACAGTGGGGATACAGTGAGGCGAGGGACCGTATCATATGTAAATCTTATACAGAATGGGTATATATCTTTCCTTCTCATTCGGGGGCCTTGTCATGTTGCTAGATGTCAACCTTGGTCATTGAAATCGAACGACCATCTGATCGGAGGATAATTTATGTTCGATTAATTATCACGATTTATTTCATGTCCAACTTGAGGGGAACCCAAAAGGTCACACACAACAAAGTCGAAATCAATGGTTAACAGTGTACAATACAAATTTAACAGCATTTATGATTGTTGTAGGAATTGTTCATAAATGGTTCAATGTGTTTAATTATTGAACAAATCATTTATGAGGTTTCATAGTGGCTTAGAGATTGGTGAATAACGATAATGGCACTTTGGGAATTGGAATAAATTAAAAAAAACGTGAATAGTAATTTGAATAGTAAGTTTTTTTATTTGTTATTTGTTTTGAATCCAATTCGGCCCAACTCTTATTAGGGTTTTATAATCTCATTAAACCACTAAATTAAGATCCAATGGCTAAGATTAAATTAGCTTTTATCCCACATCGGATTCTTAATAATTTTGTTGTCTTTGGAGCATCTATATAAACCCAAAGAATTCTTTACAAAATTTTGCACCAAACCTTTCATATCTTGGGTTTATATAAGTGAGCAACTCTAAAGTTTAAGAGTAAGCCACTGATTTTGAGGATCATTAAGTCTAATTCACTAAAGGAACCTCGAGTTAAAAGTTTTGAGGTATTTGCCTAGGTTAGCACCAAGGGCAAAATACATGTGCACTCAAGGCGTAGTCTTGCCGTTGAGTTTTGGCTTTGGTGTGTGCATCTTTTGAGGCCACACATTTGGGTGTCTCTTTGGAACGTGGAAGAGCTTACTGAGTTCGAGAAAGCTTGTAGATTGGAGGGAGGACTGGAGGAGTCTTCGGTTCAAGTAAGTCTTTTTCTTTCTTTATTTTAATTATAGTTCTTATGATAGTTAGCATGTTTAGGTTTATGTTCTTTGCATGTTTTATGAGTTTTTATGCTTAGAATATATAGTAACATGCCTAGGCTTGTAGAATAATCAAAACAAATGGGTATTGGGCAAAAGGATAGCGGCATCATAATTTGATTTATTTCATTTTCCGCTGCGCACTCGCGACCGCTTCGAAATATTACCAACTTTGTATAATTTAAAAAAAAAATTGACGTTTTGTTGCATTTCGAGTCATTCTACAAGTAGGAGGATTTAAAGCATTTTGAACATAATTAGTAAAAGTAATTTTTCACCAAAACTTAAAGAAAGATGTGTCATACAAGTTAATTTAGCAAATTCTTCTCTATTTTTAGCATCAGAATATTTAAATAAATCTAAAGAACTTGTACCTCTTCTAGATGATGCGTACGTGGCCATTTGAGTTTGTGTCATATCAAGTCCATGCTCAACGGCATGATGTCTTTCCAGGTGTTTGATCATATAGTCGTATCCACCAGTAAATTTGTAAGAAAACCCACAATAGTTTCATACTGCTTGTTACGGGCCAAATTTGGGCCCAATGGTAAAATATCTTTTCACTTCGCATCTGTGGATAGATAAGGCCCAAGACAGCAATCCGGCCTTAAAGACTTTGAAAGCCCAAGTCCAAGACATGTCTCATGTTTCCATCTTAATCTTTCAACTACCGTAACCCCATATTGTTAACAATTACACCTACACCACATGGTGATACTCTCTACTAGACACGTTGTGGGCCCATCTTTGCTAATTATAACTGCAAAGCCAACTCAAAAGGTGGTGACACTAATCAATTCAGAGCATTCCTGGGTAAGTCTTACTTCTCAAACTAGAGCTCTCAAAGCTTCATATATTCCAAACGTAAACACACCGCCCTCACAGCAATCAAAGTGAGATCAAGGTAACATCAAGCCTTGCTATTCCTTATTTTCTGCTCATCCTCATCATTGACTTGAATGTCGGAGTGCCTACGGCATCCACCACACATGTGGGCAGTAACCTCCTCGCTTATTTTACCTTATTTTGCATGATCACTAGTGCATCATGCTACAAATTCACGATTGTGGACCTCGAACGAAAATCAGCATCCACAATTTGGTGCCCACCGTGGGGCCTTGGTGATTCATAGTAAGCAAAGATATCTCAATCTATGGTTCCTAAACACAACCACTCATGGCTTCGAGCAATGAGCAGACACCAGACCCTGTGGCAGCACAATTAGCAATGCTCCAAGAACGATTACGAACTTTAGAGGAAGAAAACCTGACCATCCGAAACTCCTACACAAACCTTCAAAAACTGTTGGAACCAATCTCTTCAACCTCTCAACATCGTGACGATCTAGATCACCCCAACAATCTTTCGATCCCAACCAACCTCTTGGGGGCATTCAAAGATGTGGCAAGTGATGACCCACCAATAAACCATCAACCCCAAAATTGCCCAAGGAATATACCAATTTCTCCAATTGATCAGGCACAACAAGTCGCGTCCACTATGCGAAAAGCAATGCTAGAGTTTAAAGAAAATATTTTGTCCAGTCTACCTAGTGTAAGGTTACCAATAAGATAGCCGAGTTGGAACAATTTCTGATACACCATTTTTGGAGACCATCACATCCATCGAGCTACCAAGGAAGTTGGGGATGGTAAACTTGGACCAACTGGGAAGGTCCATACGTCATTACAAAGGTCATTGGGCAATGAGCTTACTGATAAGTGATAAATCTATCACTATTTCACACTCATTTAACCTAATATTTTGAATAGTTTCTTGATTTTTATGAATATTTTGATGTGTTTTGTGTTATTTTGTAGATAAATAAAGTTTCAGGAAATTCTGGAGGTGATTTGGACCAAAACAATGAAAATTGGAAAAGGGCATTTTGGTAATTTATGCGAGTCGCGACGCGCAAGCCCTTGGCATCGCGACGCCTAACATGCACCAAAGCTGCTAACGTGCGCCGGGTCAACGGGTTAGAATTTGAGAAGTTTGACTTTGCTAACGTGCGTCGTGCCACGTGTCATCATCACAAAGGATCCGCTAACATGCGCCGGGACACGTGTCACAAGCCTATGGTGCCGACACTGTAGGCACTGCATTTTTACACATGAGTCCCTATGATGAGTCTCATTTTGGAGACACTACCTTTTAAGTCACGGAGGTCACGGGAAACGGACATCGGAAGGGGAAATTCAGAATAAACAAGGTTCACTGTTTTCGTTCGTGCTACGTTCGTGTTTACGTTCGAACGTCAAACGGATTGCGGGCGTTCGTGCCGCGTTCGAGGAAGCGTTCGAACGGTGTCGGTAATTCTGGTTTTGCTGCTAGCCTCACATCCAGCCCAATTAGCCCCCCAAAGCCCATAAAACACATCCCAATTTAAATAAATAAATATTAATTAAAACATTAACTAAATAATATAATAATTAAATTAATTAAATGATTAAATAAAACATATACCAAACATAAAATAAACAATTACCAACTTAAACTAAAATCATGCCTAAATTAAACAAATCACACACTAAATCAAAATATAATCATGCCTAATTAAAATCAATCAACCAATTATATTCCCAATCTAATAAGATTATTCCCAAACTTAAAATATTGTATTCCTAATCCAAGCCAATCAAATATCCAACCTTCCCTATCTAGCCAAGATTTGTCCCCCCTCAATCTTTGACTTCCCTTAACCAAACCAAATCAAATCTCTTGACTTCCCTTAACCAAACCAAATCAAATCCCTTTCCTTGTCAAACCTAACCCTTTGCCTATAAAAAGAACATTTCACCAACCTTCTCAACCGGTAGCTAGCTAGTCTCTAACTCATACACAACACACATAAAAACTACAGGAAGAAGACACCCAAAAACAGTAAGCAAAAGATAAAGAGGAAATAGGAGCAGAACGGAGTTGGAGCCGCAAGCAAATCAGTAAAGACAACGAACGAGAACAGTGAACCAGTGAACCGGGAGAGTTGCGGAGCATCCACCCTTCCGACGATCGTGTACCATACATCCGAGAGGTGATTTAAAAGGTTAGACCTGAGGGTACCTTTTCATTAGTTTATATTCATTGTTTATTGAATTCTATTCGCATGAGAGTCGTCTATGAATGCATGTTGTGGTCTTTGAGTAGATAAATATGCATGAATTATGAGATGTAATATGTTGTGGGTATTGGATGAATGAGAGATGTGTCAACTCTCGCGTATATCGGATGGAAACCCGGACATAAATTTCATAGCCGATTCCGAATGGACGGTAATATGATCTGTACTCGGGCCACAACTCCACGTACCACTTGAGTAAACGGCACATTCTCTTGTTTTGTGTGCTTTCATTTATTTATTCCTCGTCATTTAAATTATGTATGTCGTTAGTTATGCATGATTCAACCAAGCGCATGGGCTTAGTGAGTTAGTCCAAAGGTCCTCCATTTAGGAGATAAAGAGCCGAAAAGGCTACCTTCGTGACACTACTTCGCCGCGCGCGGTTGATGTATGTTCGGTTGGACGCGAGATACGTTCAATCGGGCATACTTAGTTTGATATTGTTATCTTTATTTTCGTATGTATAAGTCAATCGAGCGCATGGGCTTAGTAAGTGTGTTGTGAGATCCCCTATGGGGAGGGGCTAAAAGCCCTTTACCACGATGCTTTGCCGCGCCGGTTGATGTGTGTTCGGATTGGATGTAAGATGTGTTCAATCGGGCATACTTGGTTGATATGATTGGTTCTATTCTTGTATGTGTGATGTGACGCGCATGGGCTTAGCATGTTGGTCTAAAGGTCCTCTCTTTGAGAGATCAAGAGCCCCAAAAGGTCACCTTTATGGCAGTGCTTCACCGCGCTCTTTTATTTTCTGTTTATGTATTGCATCCTATTTCATGCATCAGGTCCGTGTCCGTTCGGACGCGTTCACGAACGCAACTCGAACGCGCATATGTTTTTGCCTTATTATGTGTCAGGTCTCGTATCCGTTCGAACGCGTTAACAAACGCCATACGAACGTGAGCTTTCTGTCTCATCTCCGTTCGAACGCATTACGACGCTACTCGAACGTGAGCATTCTGTCTCATTTCCGTTCGAACGCGTTTACGAACGCTACTCGAACGTGAGCATTCTGTTTCATTTCCGTTCGAACGGTTTACGAACGCTACTCGAACGTGAGCATTCTGTTTCATTTCCGTTCGAATGCGTTTACGAACGCTACTCGAACGTGAGCATTCTGTTTCATTTCCGTTCGAACGCGTTTACGAACGCTACACGAACGTGCACACACTGAACTGAGTCTGTCTTATTATATTCATGCATAATTGCCTATTGGTTGATCTTCCTTATGCAAATGTGTGTAACAATTCGTATGCTTATGTCATGATAACATTTGAGTATTATTTCTTGCGGTATATCGGATGGAAACCCAGACGTAAATTCCGTAGCCGATTCCGAATGGAGGGTAGTGCGGTCTGTACTTGGGCTACAATTCCACGTACCGCTTGGAAAAGTGCCCATATGTGTGCTTGTAGGGTCGATATGTGTGCTTGCGTTTTCCTGAATGTGATATGTAAATTTGTATGTTCGTTGCTATCTTGATATATGTTAAGCATGCAATTTTAAATATGAGATATATGTAAAAGCGTACACATAAGTTTTATTTTGCATATGAGAATTTAGAAGCATGATACTATTGGAAATAAGTGTTACTTAAGCTTAGTTAAATTATTACGTGAATCCTTTCATTACAAGTGACATAAGTAAGGGACCATTCCGAACCCAACGGTTTGAGGTCTTCCCTTGCGAGGGGTGAGTGCGGCGGCCTAAATCTTTGTCCCGGTTCACACCGGGTGGCGACTCCATGTTATGTAATCCTTCCCAACTAGGCCGTGAGCCTAGGAACGGCGTCGCTCAGTTTCTGTGTCCCACAGTCTGGCGACTCCACTGGGGATAAGAGAATTGGCCCCGAAATATTGACTTGTGATGTTTGGATTTGTGTTTTAATTGACCGTGTCTATAGTGGATAAAGTAAGGTTTAATTAAAGGCATTTTTGGGCTAGGTAATGGTTTGGTGTCTTCCTTCATTCACTACCTTTCTAGAAGGAAAAGCTGTGAAGGCACCTAGATAGCCATCTACTTGTAGCCAATTGTGGTGGACTAATTTGGAGGACTCGTTGTTTATTCCTGACAACAAGCGATAAGAGCCTAAGAGGCTTGGGTATTTAAGTGAGCCTCGCTCCACCTTCCCTCTGGGGGATCTACAACGGGAAATCCATTTGATAGTCCGTCACACACCATAGCTCATTGGCACGTACCTTAGTGTATAAAAAAAGCGTGCGCTCACTTGGTTGCTCGAACCCTTGAGTGGGGAGACCTAGTTGTGGGCCATCATTCGCCGGTGAGAGCCTTTGTCTATACTCTTACTAACCCACCTATAGACCGGGTTGGCTAAAGTAGCAATTATTTCCTTGAGTATGTGCTTGTGGACCATCCTCATTTGGATGCAGTTGGACTATTGTCAGAAATGCGGGCTTGCTGGGCCATTTAAACTGGGGCAAGTTCGCACCGTATGACTATTAGGCCAAAAGCTTCTGAAATATTGATGGGCCACTTTGTAAAAATTATTATGTCATGTTTGCATCATCTTACTTTTGTTTGAGAACATCGTTGTTTGGATCCATTTGGACCACTTATCATGGGATATGGGCTTGTTGGGCCATTTAAACTGGGACAAGAACACATCTTATGACGATTGGGCCAAAAGGTTTCTAAATAACAATGGGCCATTTTATGATTGTGTTCGGAATTTTATCATTTGGATTTAGTTGGGCTCTTTGCCATAAGACATGAACTCGTTAGGCCATTTAAACTGGGACGGGTTCACTCTTATGACAGTTGTCCCAAAAACTTCTAAAATGATAATAGGCCGATTTGTTTGAGAATTTTATTTGATTTAATATATGTTATATACTTCTTATGCACATCATGCATACATACATCATGTTAACCCTTGTGTTCTGAAAGCCATCATAGATTCCCGTTGGGTTAGAAAAAAGGGAAGACTCACCAAAATACCGAGAACAGACATGAGTGAATCAGATACTGAGGTATCCCGGATAGATCAGTTGGAAAGTGGCTTCGCCAAGATTACTGAACAGTTGCAAGCCTTGACTGCTGCCATGACAAATATGGTTGTGCCCCGTGCTGGGGAGAATTCAGAGAATGTAAGGCGCGAGAAGCCTCCGAATGGGTTGGGGGATGATATCCCCGCTTTTGATGATGATAATGCAGAGTATGCAACAGACAGAGTGATTGGGTCTCAGGCCGAGATACAGAAACTCAGGGATCAGGTTGAATCCGTTACCCGCAAGATGAGGGGTAAGAATGAAGATTTGCTAGACTATGAGACAATGAAGTTTGAGGAGCAGTTGCCAGCGCAGTTTAAGATGCCGGATTTGGCTAAGTTCAATGGAAATGGAGATCCGAGGGTGCATCTCCGTCAGTATGTGTCTGTTATGAGTTCAGTTGGCCTGTCTCAGCGCCAAGTCCAAAAGATGTTTGGGATGTCACTCGAGGGGGAACCCGTGGTTTGGTATCATAGCCTTGAGAAGAAGGTTAAGGAAGATTGGAAGGAACTAGCTGATGCTTTTCTGAAGCAGTATGTTACAGACTTGGAGATTGATTTGTCGCTTCGAGATTTGGAGAACACTAAGCAGAAGCCGGAGGAGAGCTTCAAAGAGTATGTGGACCGCTGGAGGAGCCAGCTTCTGAAGATGCAGACCCGCCCTCAGAAAAGGACCAGATCAAAATGATCATCAAGGGCACCAAGCCCTCTATTTATGGCAAACTGAGGAGAATGACCTCCATGATTGCAGACTTTCGGCAGTTGAGGGAAACTGTCATGGATATTGAAGAAGAAGAGGCCGACGAGACAGAAAAGGCTAACAGGAACCACAACGGGGGGCATTCAGGGACTACGCCTGCTACTGCTGAAGTCACTGCCATTAAGAACAACGATTTTCTAACCTTGGTAAGCCTCTTTCAAAGGTATTCGAAAAGCTGAAGGCACATGGACTCTTAAAACCTTTGGAACCTAGGCCCATTCCAAATCCTGTGCCACCTCACATGAACTTAAACTTATACTGTCACTTCCACCAAGAAAAAGGCCATGACACCGACAACTGCGCCCGCCTCAGGCATGAAATCCAAAACCTCATCGATGCCCATACAATACCCGACCCAGAAAAAGAACAACCCAACGCACACAGAAATCCCCTGCCCAACTACATGATCAACTCTGGCCTACCCGAAACCCTTGTCCTCCAAACTCTCAACCACTCAGCTTCATAGGAATAAGGGATAACAATGGTGAAGAACCATGGGCTGAAGAAGAAGGCATTGTTGTTTCTCCTAGTTTATCTTACACTTTTAATAAAGACATTGATTTTGTTCGAACGTTTCCTCAACATTAATAAAGGCGATTATTTCATTTATCTGCCTAAGACTATTACTTTCAACTTGCAACATGAGTGTGTTCAATCTTGGTAATATGATACTCAGAACACGGGGAATCCTCGAATAAACAAGCAGGGGGGGCAGTGAGAGCATCAGACTTGGAAGGGAATTAGTTCACCAAGCCGATCAGCGTAGACAGATTAAAGCGGTGGCTTGCCTGAGGAAAGGAAGACTGAGCAGTCACCAGAGAATTGGCAGAAGGCCTAACCCGACGGGATAGGAACATTCATGCATGCATACACGTAACACATTTTGCATCCTTTTGTGTTTGTTTTGTGTTCACAGGTTTTAAAGAATAAGAAAAGCGGCAAAGAACAAGCTAATCAGAAACGGTAAAAAGCACAATATCAGATTCAGGTAATGATTCCAGGGCGAGGCCCATATCAGTATCAGTCTGGGGGCGAGGCCCATATCAGTATCAGTCTGGGGGCGAGGCCCATATCAGTATCAGTCTGGGGGCGAGGCCCGTATCAGTATCAGTCTGGGGGCGAGGCCCATATCAGTATCAGTCTGGGGGCGAGCCCATATCAGTATCAGTCTGGGGCGAAGGCCCATATCAGTATCAGTCTGAGGGCGAGGCCCATATCAGTATCAGTCTGAGGGAGAGGCCCATATCGGTATCAGTCTGGGGGCGAGGCCCATATCAGTATCAGTCTGAGGGCGAAGCCCCTATCAGTATCAGTCTGAGGCGAAGCCTATATCAGTATCATTCAGGAAGAAAGCCCACATCAGTACAGTTCGGGGACAAAGCCCACAGTTAACACAGTCAGAGAACAAAGCCCAGGGGAAGAAAGCCTCATATCAGTATAAGTTTGAGAACAAAGCTCAAGGGGAAGAAAGCCTCATGTCAGTACAGTTTGGGAACGAAGCCCAGGGGAATAAAGCCTCATATCAACACAGTTCGGGAACAAAGCCAGGGGAAGAAAGCCTCATATCAGTATAAGTTTGAGAACAAAGCTCAAGGGGAAGAAAGCCTCATGTCAGTACAGTTCGGGAACAAGCCCAGGGGAATAAAGCCTCATATCAACACAGTTCGGGAACAAAGCCCAAGGGAATAAAAGCCTTATATCAGTATAGTTTGAGAACAAAGCTCAAGGGGAATAAAGCCTCATGTCGGTATAGTTCGGGAATAAAGCTCGGGAGGAATAGAGCCTCATCTCAATAGTTCGGGAATAAAGCTCGGAAGAATAAAGCCTCATCTCAACAGTTCGAGAATAAAGCTCGGGAGGAATAAAGCCTCATCGCAACAGTTCGGGAACAAAGTACATGGGAATATAGCCTCATCTCAATACAGTTCGGGAATAAAGCCCACAGTCCAAACAATCATGGAATAAAGCCCTATCTCTACACAGTCAGCAGTTCGGGAATAAAGCTCGGAGGAATAAAGCCTCATCTTAACAGTTCGGGAATAAAGCTCGGGAGGAATAAAGCCTCATCTCAATACAGTTCAGGAAGGAACAGGCCGAGAATGGCACTCCAAAAATGGAAGCACGGTTCGGGAATGAACCAAGGGTCGCAGCACCTCACCACCAAATCAAAGCAACTCAACACATGGTAAGTCAAGTGGCAGCTGGCGAGCCAGGTAAGTAGAAATGCATTGCATAACTTTGATAGGATTGTCACTGTTGCACATTACACAAGTCCCATCAAAGTGGGGGCGACTGTAGGCACTGCATTTTTACACATGAGTCCCTATGATGAGTCTCATTTTGGAGACACTACTACCTTTTAAGTCACGGAGGTCACGGGAAACGGACATCGGAAGGGGAAATTCAGAATAAACAAGGTTCACTGTTTTCGTTCGTGCTACGTTCGTGTTTACGTTCGAACGTCAAACGGATTGCGGGCGTTCGTGCCGCGTTCGAGGAAGCGTTCGAACGGTGTCGGTAATTCTGGTTTTGCTGATAGCCTCACATCCAGCCCAATTAGCCCCCCAAAGCCCATAAAACACATCCCAATTTAAATAAATAAATATTAATTAAAACATTAACTAAATAATATAATAATTAAATTAATTAAATGATTAAATAAAACATATACCAAACATAAAATAAACAATTACCAACTTAAACTAAAATCATGCCTAAATTAAACAAATCACACACTAAATCAAAATATAATCATGCCTAATTAAAATCAATCAACCAATTATATTCCCAATCTAATAAGATTATTCCCAAACTTAAAATATTGTATTCATAATCCAAGCCAATCAAATATCCAACCTTCCCTATCTAGCCAAGATTTGTCCCCCATCAATCTTTGACTTCCCTTAACCAAACCAAATCAAATCTCTTGACTTCCCTTAACCAAACCAAATCAAATCCCTTTCCTTGTCAAACCTAACCCTTTGCCTATAAAAAGAACCTTTCACCAACCTTCTCAACCGGTAGCTAGCTAGTCTCTAACTCATACACAACACACAAAAACTACAGGAAGAAGACACCAAAAACAGTAAGCAAAAGATAAAGAGGAAATAGGAGCAGAACGGAGTTGGAGCCGCAAGCAAATCAGTAAAGACAACGAACGAGAACAGTGAACCAGTGAACCGGGAGAGTTGCGGAGCATCCACCCTTCCGACGATCGTGTACCATACATCCGAGAGGTGATTTAAAAGGTTAGACATGAGGGTACCTTTTCATTAGTTTATATTCATTGTTTATTGAATTCTATTCGCATGAGAGTCGTCTATGAATGCATGTTGTGGTCTTTGAGTAGATAAATATGCATGAATTATGAGATGTAATATGTTGTGGGTATTGGATGAATGAGAGATGTGTCAACTCTCGCGGTATATCGGATGGAAACCCGGACATAAATTTCATAGCCGATTCCGAATGGACGGTAATATGATCTGTACTCGGGCCACAACTCCACGTACCACTTGAGTAAACGGCACATTCTCTTGTTTTGTGTTGCTTTCATTTATTTATTCCTCGTCATTTAAATTATGTATGTCGTTAGTTATGCATGATTCAACCAAGCGCATGGGCTTAGTGAGTTAGTCCAAAGGTCCTCCATTTAGGAGATAAAGAGCCGAAAAGGCCACCTTCGTGACACTACTTCGCGCCGCGCCGGTTGATGTATGTTCGGTTGGACGCGAGATACGTTCAATCGGGCATACTTAGTTTGATATTGTTATCTTTATTTTCGTATGTATAAGTCAATCGAGCGCATGGGCTTAGTAAGTGTGTTGTGAGATCCCCTATGGGGAGGGGCTAAAAGCCCTTTACCACGATGCTTTGCCGCCCGTTGATGTGTGTTCGGATTGGATGTAAGATGTGTTCAATCGGGCATACTTGGTTGATATGATTGGTTCTATTCTTGTATGTGTGATGTGACGCGCATGGGCTTAGCATGTTGGTCTAAAGGTCCTCTCTTTGAGAGATCAAGAGCCCCAAAAGGTCACCTTTACGGCAGTGCTTCGCCGCGCTCTTTTATTTTATGTTTATGTATTGCATCCTATTTCATGCATCAGGTCCGTGTCTGTTCGAACGCGTTCACGAACGCAACTCGAACGCGCATGTGTTTTTGCCTTATTATGTGTCAGGTCTCGTATCCGTTCGAACGCGTTAACAAACGCCATATGAACGTGAGCTTTCTGTCTCATCTCCGTTCGAACGCATTTACGAACGCTACTCGAACGTGAGCATTCTGTCTCATTTCCGTTCGAACGCGTTTACGAACGCTACTCGAACGTGAGCATTCTGTTTCATTTCTGTTCGAACGCGTTTACGAACGCTACTCGAACGTGAGCATTCTGTTTCATTTCCGTTCGAACGCGTTTACGAACGCTACTCGAACGTGAGCATTCTGTTTCATTTCCGTTCGAACGCGTTTACGAACGCTACACGAACGTGCACACACTGAACTGAGTCTGTCTTATTATATTCATGCATAATTGCCTATTGGTTGATCTTCCTTATGCAAATGTGTCACAATTCGTATGCTTATGTCATGATAACATTTGAGTATCATTTCTTGCGGTATATCGGATGGAAACCCAGACGTAAATTCCGTAGCCGATTCCGAATGGACGGTAGTGCGGTCTGTACTTGGGCTACAATTCCACGTACCGCTTGGAAAAAAGTGCCCATATGTGTGCTTGTAGGGTCGATATGTGTGCTTGCGTTTTCCTGAATGTGATATGTAAATTTGTATGTTCGTTGCTATCTTGATATATGTTAAGCATGCAATTTTAAATATGAGATATATGTAAAAGCGTACACATAAGTTTTATTTTGCATATGAGAATTTAGAAGCATGATACTATTGGAAATAAGTGTTACTTAAGCTTAGTTAAATTATTACGTGAATCCTTTCATTACAAGTGACATAAGTAAGGGACCATTCCGAACCCAACGGTTTGAGGTCTTCCCTTGCGAGGGGTGAGTGCGGCCTTAAATCTTTGTCCCGGTTCACACCGGGTGGCGACTCCATGTTATGTAATCCTTCCCAACTAGGCAGTGAGCCTAGGAACGGCGTCGCTCAGTTTCTGTGTCCCACAGACACTCCACGTGACACGTGTCATCTTCTCATTGGACCAAATCATTGGTGAATCTTCTTCTGCCACGTGTCATCTTCTCATTGAACCGAATCTACCGCGTGCCACGTGTTGAATTCTATTGGGCCGACGAAATCTGCGTCAACGGTCAAAGTCAAACCGTGTGGACCAAGTCAAGAGAGCCAGCGTCGCGATGCAAGAAGGAATTTGGCGTCACGACGCTAGACGCAAAATTTGCCTATAAATTGAGCTCGAGATTTCAGTTTTAGTGGCATCATCCTCTCTCATTTCTTTGATGTAAATAGGGGTTCTCTCTCTAGTTTCTTTTAATTTAAGTTTTGTAATTAATTTTTAATTACATTCTGTAATAGTAATTACTTTTTGTAATACTAATAGTAATTTATCTTGTTTTTACTGTTTTAGTTTTACTATTCAACCATGATGAGGTAGCTTCTCCTTGCTAAGGTGAAAGGTAATTCTTTTACTGTTACTATTTAGATTAATCTCCCTTAAATATAATATATTTACTATTTAAAATTTGACTTAATAAGGATACCGCCATATTGGTCGGTTGGCTATTAAATTTAAATTGGTTTAATCCTGACTAATCAATGATACCGCCTATATGGCTGGTTGGTAATTAAATTTTCTTACCGCCTATATGGCAGGTTCATGGACAAATCATACCACCTTTATGACTGGTCGGACTTAATTTGAATTAATCAGGTTACCGCCTATATGGTTGGTTGGTAATATTATCACAAGTTTATATATTATTTTATGGGAGATATCTAAAATAGTAAATAGTAAAAGTAATTCATTTTACCTTAGCATTTTATTTTATTGTAATTTACTTTTCAGTATTTACTTTACCGCATTTACTATTTCGCATTTTTACTTTATGGCTTTTACTTTTAAGTTTTTACTAGCCCTAGCCATGTGTCATAACTAAGTTAGTTATCTAGGGTTGTGATGAATTTCAATATCACCGGTTTATAAGGGTTAGATTATAGTTTGGGTAATATAAAGATTTATTTATTGAGTCTTAATCTTAATGCTTTTTATTAACTGGCCACTAATAAAATTGATTAGGTAAACTTAAAATGAACTAGACATAGGGATTTTAAGTTTGAGACCTTAGACTCAATAGCACACGATCTTCTTGAGGATAGATAACCCTTTAATAGATTTCCTTACATGATAGACATATACCTGTCGGGCGGGGGTAGTCATAATTGGAACTTAAACTTAATGAATCCAGATATTTGGTTGACATAGACATATGGTTCAATTGGGTTAAACTGGGTATTTGTGTCTGACCATCGACAGAGGCTTTCACATAATTTAGTGTTCCAGGTTAATAAATCAATATATTACCCAGCTATGAGATAACCACTTCATCTTTAAATAATATTGGAAAGATTCACAACCCTAGATAGTTTTTAATATTGTATTTTCTCAAAACCTACTTTCAAATAATTTATTTACTTGTTTTTAAATTTTGAATCGTCACCATTTCAAATCAATCAAACAACCTGTTAGATACTAGTAATCATTTGACCTCATAAAATTAATAGCTTAGGTATTAAGTCCTCGTGGGATCTCTATTTTTATACTACTTGAACGATACGTGCGTTTGCGTTATACGTGTGTGTTTATGCCGGTCACTTACAAACTGCAAATCGCTGAGGGAACACCCATCCATAATAGTTGGAATGCAATTCATCTCAATCGATTCTACCGGTAATGTGTCCATGTTTAATCATGTTTTGATTAAGAAATGAAAGATTTGCTATTTGTAACTTCTAAAATGGTTCGAAGATTAAACAAAATGCGTTCAAAATTAATTAAGATTAGTTTTCCCATTCGACAATCATAGTTTTATACAAAATGGAAAGATAAGGTTAAACCTATAAATAGATTACAAATATAAAGCTTCCAGACTCTCAGATGGTTGGTCTTTAGCAACAACGTTCACACCAACGGGAACATCTTGATCTTGAGCAGTGGAGTCGACTCCCAATGGATCAACATCTTGTTGGGGTTTTTGGTGTGGGCGCAGCAGAAGCTCGCGGTTCGGGCGAAATCGTAACTTTAAAACTTTTTAAAATTATCAAATAAATTATTCAATGTCCAATATGAATAATTCATTCATATTTCACCTAAACATATTTATTCGATATCAAATAACGACATAAATATGTTAGAAATATCGTGAAACTTTTACGAAAATATTTTTCCGTAAAATGGCATAAAATACATTTTTGTCTGAATCGACCAACCAACACATATGGGGGCTGCCCAGGTCAGCTCCAATAGTGCTTGGACAGTTCATGGGCTGTCTAAACATTGACCAATTCACTGTTTGGACAGCGAACACCCGGTAAGCCCGAAACTCACCCGGTATCGCTTTTTTCGTCATTTTCACATATTTCAACTCGAAAATAATTTCTGAAAATTATTCCAATGCCCAAAACACATCCAATACATTTATACAACATACTTTTCATCACCAAAATAATAGAAAATCCAGATCTGATTTGATAACCAAAAATATCATTTTTCATGCTTTAAATCCAATTTTTTCAACATTAACACCAACCAAAGCAACCACCTGTGAAGAACTCAAGAAAAATTCTAGGAGTTACAAGAGTGGTCATAACACTCTAAAATGGAAACAAATTATCAAATGATAAAATTTAATCAATATTACACTAATATCATTCAATCAAACTTCACACATGCATCTACCTCCAAATCCATCCTCCAAATCAAAAAGCCCAAAAATATAAGAAATGAAGAAACCCTAGAACTATTCTAGATATTCAAGAACATAAAACAAGCTTTCTAAGTTTAAGATTATTGAAGATTACCTTCAAATCTTGTAATTTCCTTAAACTTTTTCTTGAATTTCTTCACTTTCTTCCTTAAATCTTCAAGAAAATTTTGGGAGTTTTATTTTATGGAGGTGTTCGACCATGGAGTCTTATGAAAGGAGAAAATAAATTTTTCAATGTAAAAAATCAAGCCAAAACCGACTTAGGGGTAAAATAGGGGTATTTTGGTTATTTGGTCATTTAATCTAATTAAATAATGAAAATAAGCTTTAAATTAACAAATCTAATTTGTAAACTTTAAGCTTAATAGAATCATGCCACATGTAACCAATAATAATCAAACAACATAACAATTATGTAATATTGATATAATTTAATTATCTAGATATTTAACATTTAAATACCTAAATAATTAATTAATGCGATTATTATTATATATGTATTTTTATTTACATTAAATAACAAATACATATATTAATAGCATGTGTCAAAATCTCACTTCAGAAATAATTAATATGTATCAAATTAAATTTTGTATAAAATACAAATACACATTAATTATTAATTGACCGAAATGCTCATAATGCATGTATTTTCGTTTAACCGTTTAAACGATTCGAATTAACTCATTTAATTTGGTGAAGTATTATCAATAATCTATATTATTCATAATGTGTTGCCCAAGTGCTCAACAAGTACACTACATATTGTGGGACTCTCTAAGTGTAGGTTTATCTGTCACAGAATCCAATTTCGCATACATAATTCATCCACTCATGAATTATGACGACCACATATAATCTCACTAAACTATGCAAGTCGAGGTCATTGCATACGTATAATCCCTCTGTCACAGGCTATCAATATAATACCGAGGATATAGATAAGAACGTCAAATCCCTAAGGTATAATATAGTCGACTTTTAAATTTACGATATCTAAATAACACTCAGAACTCGCTTCTGAAGTATACAACGGCCATGGATTTACTAGATCGTAAATACGTATAAGATACCTATGCCATGTACACAGGACTGACAGATTCTATTTGATACTCACAGGATATCATGAGCATCAGTCCACACCCAATGAACAGGCGAATGTCTGATCTAAATAGATTGGTGACGTGACTGACATCAAGTGTGGAGGATATCTCATATATCCACAACGGTATCTCAAGTCGAAGGACCACTATGCTACTCGACTCGAGAAGATTCCTATTGACGTTGGTGTACAATATATTAGGAAATCTTCGGTGAGTCGTTCAGTGTTTATCAAATAAACACCTACACGTCTATACGAGTCTCCCAGGACTCATGGTTCATTGGCATAAACCATCGGAGCAAGTCTCGATATACGACATGTACTGGTCTCAGCGGATTTTAATAACCGACCCATGTCAGTAAATCTTGACCAGGAACTTAATTTGAGAATATACAACTTATAGTGACGCTTCCTAATGTCAATTATAAACTACGTTGTAACTGTGCACTACGTTGTAAATTATGGGGTCTTTGTCTAATATATATGTATCACTAAATCATATTTAGTTTCAATCTAATCGTAATTAGATCAAATATGTATATAAAAAACAAGAGGTGCTACCATAAATAAGTAATATTATGGAAAAAGAAATTGTTTGTATTCATGAATCGAACATAAATACGATCCGGATTGGCACTCCGAGCACCAACCCTAACATATCTTCACTTTCCTTTCCCAGACCTTCAGCCATCACCATCTCAACTTCAACTATTGCAACTTCCTTATCCCCAACCTCCTTCGATTGAAACTCTTCTCATTTCCCTTCTTCTCCACCTTCACTTGAAAGAGAGAGCCCAGTCACCAGCCTATCATACTCTCGAATTCATTTTTCTGGCTTTCATTCGACGTGCTTCCCAGTAAGATATTCCTTTATCAAATTACTTCTATCTTTCATCATGGATTCAAAGGCAATCACCTCTAGTTGTTCAAGCAGCTTCTCATTCTCTTTCTTCGCATTGTCAAAGCCTTGTCTGCATGCTTCAATAGTGGATTCAGATATATCTTTTCCACTTCAAGTAACGTTTTGGTATCTTTTAGTTATTTCTCCATCCCATTTTCCCTTCTTCTCAGAAGCATCAAGTCCAGACTTCAACTCAGCTACTTCATTCCTCATTGTAGTAAAAGATTTCTCCAACTCCCTCATTCACCTTTGGCTCGACTCAGCATATTCTTGCATAAAGAGACCACACTCCATAACCTGAAAATAAATTTATAAGATCTCTCATTCAATAGAAAGATTTATTAAAATACTTATATGATTATTTTACACCTTACCTGATAACTCATTGCTGCAATCTTTTTGCTCGTTTCTGACGGACCTAATTCGGTCAGCCGCTGCTCATCTTCTTCAAAGAGAAGCCATTTTATACATTCCTCATGGCTCATGTAGAGTCAAGTTGAAGACATGGCATTCATCTTGTCCATACGACATTGAAGAATCCCCTGGTCCTTTGAACCGTAGTATGAGGATTATCCTGGCCTTCATCTGGTCCAGACGATATTGAAGACTCCTCTAGTCCTTTGACCCGTAGTATGGGGATTATCCTTACCTTCATCTGATTCAGTCGACTGGGAACATTCCTCATGGCTCATGTAGAGTCAAGCTGAAGACCGGGCCTCCATCTAGTCCAGACTACATTGAAGACTCATATGGTCCTTTGACGCGTAGTATGGGGATTATCATGGCCTTCATTTGGTTCATATGACATTGAAGACTCCTCTGGTCATTTGACCCGTAATATGGGGATTATCCCGACCTTCATCCGGTTCAGTCGACTGGGAACATTCCTCATGGCTTATGTAGAGTCAAGCTGAAGACCTAGACTCCATCTGGTCCAGACGACATTGAAGACTCATCTGGTCCTTTGACCCGTAGTATGGGGATTATCATGGCCTTCATCTGGTCCATACGACATTGAAGACTCCCATAGTCATTTGACCCATAGTATGGGGATTATTCTGATCTTCATCCGGTTCAGTCGACTGGGAACATTCCCCATGGCTCATGTAGAGTCAAGCTGAAGACCTAACCTCCATCTGGTCTAGACGAAATTGAAGACTCCCCTGGTCCTTTGACCCGTAGTATGGGGATTATCCTTGCCTTCATCTGGCCCAGACGACATTAAAGACTCCCATGGTCCTTTGACCCGTAGTATGGGGATTATCCTAACCTTTATCCGGTTCAGTCGACTGGGAACATTCCTCATGGCTCATGTAGAGTCAAGCTGAAGACCTGGCCTCCATCTGGTCCAGATGACATTGAAGACTCTCATGGTCTTTTGTCTCATAGTATGGGGATTATCCTGACCTTCATCCCGTTTAGTCGACTGGGAAAATTCCTTATGGCTTATGTAGAGTCAAGTTGAAGACTTGGCATTCATCTAGTCCAGAAAATATTGAAGTCTCATATAGTCATTTGACCCTTATTATGGGGATTATCCTGACCTTCATCTGGTTCAGTCGACTGGGAACATTCCCCATGGCTCATGTAGAGTCAAGCTGAAGACCTAGCCTCCGTCTGGTCTAGACGACATTGAAGACTCCCCTTGTCCTTTGACCCGTAGTATGGGGATTATCCTGACCTTCATCTGATTCAGTCGACTAGGAACATTCCCCATGGCTCATGCAGAATTAAGTTGAAAACCTGGCTTTCATCTGGTCCAGTCGACGTTTAAGAAGCCAAATCAGATTCCAGATGATGCACTCAATAAAGTACTCTCCAAGCCAAATATTCTTCGACTTAGAGAGTAAGAAACAAACTATGCAGGCCAAATTTGGGCCCAAGGGTAAAATCATCTTTTCACTTCGCATCTGTGGATAGATAAGGCCCAAGACAGCAATCCGGCCTTAAAGACTTCGAAAGCCCAAGACACGTCTCATGTTTCTATCTTAATCTTTCAACTACCGTAACCCCATTTTGTTAAAAATTACACCTACTCCACGTGGTGATACTCTCCACTCACCAAAAGCTTTAATTATTAGACACGTTGTGGGCCCATATTTGCTAATTATAACTGCAAAGCCAACTCAAAAGGTGGTGGAACTGATCCTATAAATAGCAATATAATTCAGAGCATTCTTGGGGAAGTCTTACTTCTCAAACTAGAGCCCTCAAAGCTTCATACATTCCAAACGTAAACACACCGCCCTCACGGCAATCAAACGGAGATCAAGGTAACATCAAGCCTTACTCTTCCTTATTTTCTGCTCATCCTCATCATTGACTTGAGCGTCGGAGTGCCTACGGCACCCACCACACCAGTGGGCAGTAACCTCCTCCCTTATTTTATCTTTGTTTGCAGGATCACTAGTGCCTCATACTATAAATTCACGATTGTGGACTTCAGACGAAAATCATCATCCACACTGCTTTTGACCCTTCATTTGCAGTATCGATTAAATGAAAATGAATTTTAAAAACATCCGAGGAACGAGACTTAACTTCTCTTCTCCGTGAACCGATACTAGGGCCGCTCTCTTGGGTTGGCACATTTGACATTGTGTTCTCAGATGAGCTTGCCATTTGTTGTTTAAGAAATTTTAAAGAATTATAGAATAAGGAATGAGAGAATTGTAATTGTAATGAGAGAATTGTAATTGTATATGAGAGAATTGTAGGAATTGAGAGAATTGAGAATTGAGAAATTGGTGTGTTGAAATAATGAAAAATAACCTCTATTTATACATTTTTAGAATATTTTTGTGATACTTAAAATGCTCCTAAAAGTAGCCATTTTATTAATGTTATTATGGGTAATTTGGGAAATCCCTAAAAAAAAATTATTTACCGTTCGGTTCTAGTGGTTCCAACCGGTTCGGTTAGGGTCAGAACCCTAACCAAACCGTTCAAATACGATTCCGGTTCCGGAATTGTAACTGGATCGGTTGGAACCGGATTCGGTTTCGGTTCGGTTCCTGTTTGGAACCGGAACCTTGGCCTGGTCTATGCTCATCACCTTAGAAACTCAGCCTGCTCCATAGTTTTCTCTCTGAAAATTTGTGGAGCTTAAGCTATTGTGTGTTTTAATTTTTCAAGATTTGTTGTAATTTATTTTTCTTATATTAATAAAATTATGCATGTTTTTTTATTCAAATCATGAGTAGCTACTTGGGTGAAGGGTGAAACTCTTAATATGAGACTATATATTAATCTTACTTAAGTTATAATAAATAAATTGTAATCTGAAGACTAATATTTAGTTTTCTCTTGTATTTGTGAGTGTCTTGATTCGCTGTAGACAATCTCATCTTAATTGGCACAATTAATTCTTTACTCATATTATATGAGAGAGTAATTTAAATATGGACTAATTATCGATAAAATTGTATCACCGCCTATATGGTTGGTTTTATATAATTTGGTATAATTGAGCACTTATCTAGACTTATTATAGATAAATGTTGTCACCACTTATATGGTTAGTTTTATATTTTTTGGCATAATTAATTCCTGAAGTAAATTAACTGAGTAATAATGATAATTTATATATTATAAAAAGTAAGATTTATTTATATTTGAAATATTAAGAGTGGATCTCATAACCCAAGTATTTTAATTTATTGTTGCATTCTATTATAAAAATGACTCATCACTTCAATCAATTTAGTCTTTTTATTTTTACTCGAAATATTATTTTATTTTATTAAATATATTCCTTGTGGATCAACCCCGAACTTACTGTGTTATTTTATTACTTTGACACTCTTATACTTGGGAGTAAATAACCAATTTATAAGTGTGTCAAGTTTTTGGCGCCGTTGCCGGGGAATACACTTTAATACATAAAATAATAATTTAACATCCTTGCATTTATTTTATTTTTTGCATCTCACTTTTTTTCTTCTTTGCATTTGTGTAGATCCAAGATGTATTGATTGATCCTAATGAATTCTGAAACCAAACATCCCACGTATAGACAAACCTTGTACTTGATTCTTCAAGGTTACATGAGATAAAAAAATTCAATTAAAATGGAGCTTGCACTTTGCCAAAGAATTTCTTGAATCATCACCATCTAGAGATTCTTCCATAATTTTTTTGTGAGTACCTAATTCGAGAAATTGAGACAACTGAAGGAGAAATTTAATTGAGATCTGAATTGACAAGAGTCAGATGATGTTTTTAGAATCTAATCACTACACTTATTTTATTTTTTCTTTTGTCATTTATTTTTACTTTTTGTCATTTGTTTATTATTTTTTCTTTTTGTAAGTATTGCATTTGGATATTTAAATTTTAGCATATAGTATGTATTTAGATTGCATGAGATATTGGTCTCGATCGTCTAACAGTAGATTAAATATAGAGTCTCTATCACCTTCACCGTCAGTTAAAATGGCTGATCCACCAAAATGAAAACTCATTTGGCCGATAACTAAATAAATCTTTGGGATTAATTTGTATTTCTCATTAATAACCCCTCCCAAAGCTTCCACTACAAAATCATTTAAGCATATTTGGTATCCTTCTTGAAAATTAATTTTGAGAGAAAGAGGGAATTGTAGAAAAATTGAACTCGATGGGTTTGATCCTAACTTAGAGGAACCTGAGATGGAACTAGAGATCCAACTAGGTGAATGATCTTTGACACAAATTTTATGATGGTCGAGTAGAGCATCAAGACCTCTAAAGAGACTATTTTTGACGTCAAATGCGAGCCTCAATGTTCTCTTCTTGATGGAGATAAATCTGATCACTTATAAAAATGCGATATTAGATATCGATTCGGGAAAATTACAAGAAGTTATGAAATCCGAAATGGATTCTATGCATGATAATTAAATTTGGAACTTAGTTGAGCTTCCTTAAGATAAGGCCTTACCATAATAAATATAAAAATTCTATTATATACATTTAAAAATTAAAATTTCTTTTATATTTGAGGGTCTTATCAAAATATATATAAACTAATATTATTATGGTTAATCTCATAATAGATGGGCTTGAGAACAGTCAAAGTAATAAACTCATATTCAAATGGTTAATAAAAACACATAAAAATGCCCATTTAAATGGGCTTGAGAACGTCATCCCAATCTCATAATAGAACATTTATATAATACAAGAGTGATATCACTTCAATTCAACTTAATAAATTAACACACATATTAAAATATTAAAAAATAATTAAATAAATTATAATAATATTTAAATTAATATTAAGTCACTCATATGTCAATTGTATCGAAAAAAATAACATTTTATAATGAGTGTATGAGTACTCTTGAATTATTTGATGGGAGAATAATAAATCACAAGGCTTGATGTGAGACTTTTTCAGAGATTTGCATAATGGAAAGAATAAGGGTACGTTTAGTAAAAAGTATTATATTGAGAGTATAAGTTAGTTTATAAGTTATGGAATAAACATTATAGTATAAACTAACTTATAAGCTTTTTAGGGTGTTTGGTTAGATATTAGAGTATAAGTTATCAAGTTACAAATAAGGCCATATAGAAAAAATTAATATAAACAAACTTGTGTATCACAAGGACAAAATTATAAAATCTTGACAAACATTTTAAAATAAGCTAGTTTTTAGTTAACACTAGCGTTTTTGTGTGTTTAGTGACGAGCGTTAACGCTCCACCAAACACTACCTAGTTGTTTGAATGAAAAGATTAATAATGTGTTTATTTTAGGATAATGAGAATGAATAAATGTAAATCATTTTCATTAAGGTTATTTACTTTATAAAATTAAATAAAAATTGAAATATGAATGGAAGTGGGGCCAACACATTTGGAGTGGGGAATAAAAGTTTCATTCCCACCACCCCTAATGGGAATAGGATTCACATTCTCATTAATAGGGGTGTGCATTAATCGGTTTTAACCGATTAACCGAACCGTTCTGACCCATTTTTTTTTATAACGGTTCGGTTCTTGTGATTAAATCGGTTTTTACGGTTAAAATTTTTAACTTTTTCAGTTGTTTGGTTACGATTATGAGATTGGTATAACCGAACCGACCGATTAACCGAAATATATACATACTTCAAAATCCTAAATAAGTAAATAACAAAATTTCATAGACAGATTGTTAGATAAAGTGTTAAAACCAAAAATTATTAAATTATTGGTTATTAAGAAACCCAAAATTTCATAATATCGGGTTAAATATTGAATTTGATGAATATGAATTTATATTTGTGTTAAATTGCTTTGTTGAATGTTGAGTTGATGAATTTATATTTGTTGGACTGGTTAATAATCGAATTAACCAAAATCGACCGAAATATAATGGTTAAATTGGTTAATGGTTATGTGTCATAATATGGTTAAATCGGTTACACATTTACTTAACCGAGAAATTTCGGTTCGGTTAAAAAATCAAGAATTTAACCGATCGAACGGACCGATGCACACCCCTACTCATTATTGGCTAAAAAAATTTCTTCTACGTAATGACGATCATGTCCTTGATTTCCCCATGTGTCAGCTTTCAAATCATCGCTCGTTAGTCATTGAGTAATGATGAGTACCGATATGTTTGCCTAATTAAGCACATAAATAAATATATAAATACTAAAAAATAAATGGTCATGCTAACGAGTGCCCTAATGGTACTCATTGAGGATTCATTTTAGGAAAAATTTCATATCATTTTTATGGAAAATGTAAAAAAAATTTTAAAATATTAATTTTTTTTCCGTGAAAATTTTCCTAAAATAAATTCTTAATGAGTGCCCTTATGACACTTGTTAATATTTCCCAAAAATAAAAGAAAAACTTCTAATTATAGGATAAAATTATTTTTTTTATTTTTACCTCTTATATGCACAAAGCACAATCATGTGTTCCTGCCTATATCATTTTTATTACTCATTAGTCTTTTAATCAGATGAGCCCCATTATAAAATAATAATGCACTAATTAAAGTTTCATATGGATCTTAATCTCCTTGGTCACGCGGATGTTGAAATAAAAAGTGCAACGAATTAGGATGTTGGAAAAATCCTAGATCTCAAACGAGATCCTACATTGTTAATTAGGTTGGGTCGGTTTTGAACACTACACGTTTGTTTATAGCTTCAAAGTTATTGTTGTTATTATTATTATTATTATTATTATTATTCTTATTAATTAAGGGATCCATTTTTTTATGCTACAATAAGAGCATTAAAATATAAAAATAATCTTAAGTCTTGAGAATATTAAAATCAATCTAACTATTTGATACGAAATTTAAAATAATCGATATAATATTTAAAATTATTATCGTCTCGAATACATAATCAAAAAACACTAATATTGACAAATCCTAACCATTGCGAGCAAAAAAACCCGAGTAACATTTTGTCTTGCATGAAAATCCACGGAAAAAAAATAATAATAACACAAATCAACAAAACCATAAAACCAAATATTAAAAAAAAAAAAAAAAATTAAAACCACTACCTTCCTTTATAAATGATCACTCTTCCCCTACACAATTTTCACTCGAATCTTAGAAAAAGCTTGTGAGAGAGAGGTACAAGAAGAAGAAGATGGTGCAAATATGGCTTCTCTGGTTGCCAAAGAACCCTAAAGCCGCTGCCGCCGACGAAAAGACCAGTACTAGAAGTGGTGGTGGTTCAGTGCCACAAAATGAGGCTTCTAATTGAAGTTGTTTCAGCTGCAGAAGTTTGTCAAAACTTATGAGGAAGCTGAAGAAGAAGAAGAAGAAACAAGGTGGGATTTGAAGCAGCTGGCAAAGAAGCTCAGTGCAATGGCGGTATGATCCATTGAGCTACTCTCTCAACTTTGATACAAGTGGCTGTGGGAGTTTGGTTGATGATCATGATATGATTATTACTATAACTTTTCAACTTCTTCTTCTTCTTCTTCAACCAGACTGGTTGCCACTGCTGCTCACAATAGCTAATATAATAAAGTTTCACTTCCTTTTTTTGGGATATACATGTGTAAGGTAGCAAATTAGGTCAAGTTAGTTTTCAAATGAGTTTTTTTTTCCCAATCATTTATCTATTTTTTTTTTTTTTGTGTGTGATGGGGCAATGAGCTTTAGTGTAGTAAATAATGATATCGCTTTGTCTGTTTGGACATATGTACAGCACTGCTATTTTGCTCAAACGATAAATTTAAATAGATAAAACAACAATATACTGTTTATTTAGTGATCTATTATTTTACAGACATATTCGTCGGATAAAACAACATTTTTTATCATAGTAATATGATACTAGGATTTTAGGACAGGAGCTTCTTTTCGCTTCCTTAAATTATTGGGAAATGTTTACTTCATTTATTTAAAGGAGATTTATTGGAACTTGGGAATTAAAAAAAAAATGGTTTTCAAATTGTCATTATACAAGTGACATGTTGGTATAAACAAATAACATTCATAATATGTAATATAAAATTTGTAACCATAAATATATTATATAAAGAAAACAAATCAACAAGGAAATAACCATAAAATTTTTATTCGTGAAGTTGGCTTATTCATCGGTTGAACGAAATGAATAAATATTATGTTCATTGAACAGAGCATGTCATAAATTTTGTAAATGTAAATGCTGTGTGGAAATGGTGACATCCAAGTGCAGGTGAGCTACCATTTCCGAGCAACCTCTATAAATATTTGTAGCAGACGAGTTTAATGGTGACTGGTGAGCATATATTTGTAGATCATGAAAAATGTTACATTGTCCTTTCATGTATTTAAAAACTGTAATATATTATTAATGGTTTTAGAATTTATAATAATTGTCATAAACATTCACATAGTGAGAATTTTTGGACAGTTCTTAAATTAACGAGATTCCTTGGCTTTCTTATTCAGTCAACGAGGCCATTATTTTACATTTGAAGAAAGAGAGTAATCATGCCCACTCGTCACCTTCCCAAGCTGTCACAATCTACTTCATTTGGGTCACAGGTTCTGATATCATTAGTTACGGCTATCCAATTAGCGAAATATTATCCAACTTTAATCATTTACCCTTTTCAACTCGCATTAATTTTTTTTTTTTTTGAAATCGTTGGAAATCTCGTCACCAAACCACCCCTTCCGGACTTAAACGAAGCAGATAAAATCCCTGACTGTCTCAGGCTCTTATAAGAAACGCATTCTTTGGATTCGGATTCAAGATCACTATTTTATGCTCCAATAAACAAATCTACATCTAAAAGTGTAGCTGTTTTTAGCAACAAGAATTGGTTTCTCTTTCAAGCCTCTGCATATCTCTGAAAAAAGCAGATGATAAGTGCAATATCATGTAATAAGTTGGCTGGCAAATACTTTCTCAATTCCAGCCTAATTATGCATTTGAAGCAGGATAAAAGTCTCAGGTTGGATAGAAACAAATTATCAACCAGGCAACGCTATAATTCATTTTCTGTAACAGAAACTTTACACCAGATCTCCTAAATAATCCTATATATGCTAATTCATCACTCACAGCAACATGCCTACAAAAATTTGAGCACATCATAGGAAAGCCTGCAAACTCCAGTAACAAAAGAATTTCAAGTTATATTTTTCACTCTGTACAATGGCTAGGGCTCATTGTCACTCACAGGAAATTTCCTCTACGTCAAGCTGTTCAGTTGGAGATGGATCTGATTGAGTCTTGCTGGAATCTCCACTATCTGGCTGCTGTTGTTGCTCTTTCAGAAGCTGGTCATCGTTACGAGTTGAGCTCTGTTCAGTTTTCAATTTACAAGTAGAACTTTGTGCGACTGTAAGTTCAACTTGGTCAAAAGGTTTTGGCAATGGGAGCTTGCTCTCAAGGAAGCCTGAACTCCACACGCCTGAAGTTGATGGCAAATGTGGGCCTGGAGCAACACAAGATGCTACCAGTTGAAGCACTTCGGGAGAAGGGGATAATCCTCCACTTGTTATATTTGGAGGAATTACATGCGCCGATGAAGATGGATGGTTCATCATATTTAAATTCAATGGATGCAAGTTCAAGTCGGATTCAATGGAAGGCATCCCTGAAGTTCCAGTAATTGGTTGCCGAAGCATTTGAAATGGTGAGGCCAAAGGAATAGGGCTTAAAGCAGCACTGTTAGTAGGGAGGTCACTTTGAAAATAGTGGCCGCTTCCAGCAATGTCCGACAGCATCCACTGAGGCATGTGTGGCTTCCGTTTCTTCTTCTTCTTTAGACTACATCTTGGATCCTTAGGTTGGGGAGGAGGGGGGGCTGGTATCTCAAACGGAGGAATAGTTGGCTTATCCTCACCATATAGTAAGTGAACTGATTGAGCAATTGCTGAAACAGTAGGTGGCAGTTCAGGATCTGGAGGCTTTGCAGGAGCATCTACAGCTTCACGAAGCCAATGTGGTAGTTTGTTCTTTGAAGAACCACTTCCAACAACTTCTTTCCTCTTTAAAGGGGAGAGATTGAGTCCTTTAATCGGTTCAGATAGTAAGCCTGAACTGGTGGATTCACCATTTCCAACATTATTGAAGGACTCGCGCAAAATATGCAGTGATCTATCCAGAAGACTGGGCAACTTTCCATATTTAATGGCATTTTCTTCATTCTCCTTTCTCTGTAAATCAAAACTAGCAGAACTGTGACCTAGTGAACCAAGATTACTTTCTCCTAATGAATTAAGCAGAAATGGCTTCTCGACAGGTACAGTTGAATAAGCCCCAGACCTGCCTGAGGGTCCAGCACATGAGTCTCCAGCAAAATTTGCGGGGTTCCAAGTTGGGATAGGTGGAAATTGCTCATTTTGCAAATCATGTTGATCTGGTGGCTCAAAATTTGGCAGGCCAGAAGCGAGATCAGGAAAACCTAATTTCATGTCTGTTAAGTTGCTTTGAAATTTTGGTGGCGTGATAAATTTACTTCCTTGCAATGCCCGAGTCATCATTCCATCAGGAATACTTGGAAACAAGGGAGATTTGTTAGATTTTGTGGGCTTGGTTGATTTGGGCATTGGATAAACTGAACCTTCCAAGATCTTAAGCTGTTCCTCCTCCCACCTAGCTGCCAAATCTTCTGAAGTTTTATACTTGGAGAATTTCAACCTGGGGTCTCTAAGCATGGCACCCCAATTGCCTCTTCCATATCTGCGAACACCAATCCACAGAAAATCCAGTTCATCTTCCGACCAGCTATCTGGCTTAAATTTCTTTTTATACAATTTGTTAGATCCAGATCCAGTTCTCATCATTATATTTTCAAGCACCCTCCGATGATTTTCAGGAATTGAAGAATATGTAGATGGCATCTGACCTAAACCCAATGTGGGGGCCATTTCCCTCTCTAGCTGATTATATCTGGGTGCGTCTTGTTGGAGGAATTTCAAATTTGGCAGCAGAGGCATTTCTGGAAGGTCTTTCATACAGTCATTTACATCTTCAAGCCTGTTCCCCAGAGAAAAACTAAGTGATAGGTCACAATGTGGAATTGCCATGCTTGTAGCAGGAAGTGGGAATCTAGGCTGCAATTTCTCATCAAAAGGTAAACTGGGTAGCATCATTTTTTCCTGATAATCAGTGAAAGAAGCAGTACGAGTTTCTAAACGGTCAGGTACTTTTCCTTGTGAGGCAGACAGAGGGAACTGCAAAAAGATAAAATAATGCACCATAAGAATTGATGATATTATGTGAATAGATCATGGGGGTGGGGGGAAGAGAGTACCGGATTGAATGGGAGCCAATTATCTGGCATGCTACTTTTAAGACAATGTTGAGAAACTTTAGTAGAAGCATCTAGCAATTTCTGCTCATCTCGGGCACTCTCATGACCTTTTACATCTGTCTCCACTGAAGTTACAGAGGTAGGAGCCAGACTGAATGGAAACTCTGGTCTAGTTGCTGACCTGCTTTGTCTGCTATTTGATTTTGAAAAGTTTTTCTGTGAAGACTCTAATTGCTTGGCATTGGGAGCACATAGTCCCAGAACTGGTAACAAATCATTGGCAGGCAGTGAGCTTGTAAAGCTTGTGCCCTGATAATGGTGACTAGGAAGGATAATATCAGGAGAGGAGTGGCCAAGAGGACTGACAGCATAATCTAAATGACTGCTCATTTTATGTTTTGATGACCTGCCCAGCCTTGAAGCTAAATCACCCTTACTCTTTTGTGCATTTGATGGCTGAGTAACCTTGCCATCATCCAAGTCAATCACTGAAGACTTGTCTCTGACTTCTTGAACTACTTCAATCGCTTGATCCCCATCTTTGTCATTACCAGGACACTGAGGGAGTAACTCAGGTGCAGGTATCACCTCACTAGGAATAGATTCTTCAACAGCATTCCTCCGAGCAAGCCGTTCTTTTTGTCTAGCACGGAGCTTGGTGCTGTTCAATAACAATTTGAAATTAAATGGCGGCTTGTGACGTTGAATCATTTTTCTCGAAACTATCCATCTAGTCCAGTATTATCTCAATTTGTTCGCATATATAAGTCATTAATACAAAGTGTGTGCATGGATATCAAATTATTTTAACAAAGACAATTTCTTACTAATGTTTAGACCTCCCAAATTACTCTTAACAGTGCCATGTAAGAGCACACGTTTCAATTCTTTTGCTAACTAGCAACGGTTTAGCCCTCAAAGGTCATTCAAGAAATTCTATGTATTTACTTTCTGTAATTTAATATCACATCAGAAGTAATGTTAGCAGTAAGCAATCCAAGAATCTTGGAATCATAATTATATGGTATTTAAATCAGAGTACAGTATTTGAAAATAACTTAAACTTACAACTTTGCCTTTAAAGCTCGTCCAGCCGGTGTATACTCCCGTTCTGGCTCTGGTTCGCGCTCTCGTTCCTCTTCACCACCAAGCTGCTTAAACATATTAATTAAATGAAAGGCAGCAGAAGATTGTATTAGTTAAGATAACGGGTATTATAGCTATTATGAACACATTTCAGAAATTTATATAAAAAAAAATATAAAACAAGAAAACTGTTCAAATGTTTCACGTCACATGGTTACGTAAGAGGTGGTTCATACTTATATGATAAGGCAGACATTATATTTCACCAATTCATACAGCTATGCTGAAGGCATCAACAGAGAACTGAAGCCAAAAATAAGATAATACAAATCAAAATGTAAATTGGGAAGAAGCAGGAGAAAGAGAGTGAATAACCTGGAGCATCAGAACTTTAACTGAACTAAGCATGTTCATGGATTTGCAATCATGGAATAGACGATAAAGAAAACAAAGGCATGACCCCATCTATGTAAACTGTGCAGAGACTCTGGAGGATATATATATATATATATATATATATATAAATAAGACGATAATACGACGATTTTATATTTCTGAATACTTAGAATTACAAGAGATATGTCTTTATATAAGCATTACATCAAGTTAAATATAGAAACCAAATATACTAATAATCATTAGGATTACATAATCATATCTTAATGATTATGTAACAATATCTAAGAGATATGTAGAATCATAATCATATATTTAAATGACTATGATTATGATTCTAACAATATCTTAGGGACTCAAGCCAGAGCATAAGTATCATATGCACTAAGCTTGTTATAAATGAAATCAGTACAAGTACCACAGAGAGACTATGATGTTTTGACACTGCTGGAGAATGCACAGCAAGAACATATATGGTGACTTGGATATTTTAATGCCGTTGGAGAATGCACAACGGGAAAATTTTAAACTATTTCAAAACAACTAAAAACATCTAAATAAAACTTGTTAAACCACCCCATGACAAAACCCCCCAAAAAACAGTCAGATGTGGAATTTGATGCGAATAAGGGACAAATAACCGATAAGATCTAAACATTTCGTCGTCATTGGTATTGTCAAGACTGCCGAAGAAGATGCGGTGTGAGGCTCACACACATATAGTGGCACGTGTTCCCCACGCGCCGGCTTGAACAATGACTCTAAAATAGAGAAACCGAACCCAGAGAAGGATTGGCTTTGGTACCATGTAAAGAAATAAGACGATTTTATATTTCTGAATACTTAGAATTACAAGAGATATGTCTTTATATAAGCGTTACATCAAGTTAAATATATAAACTAAATATACTAATAATCATTAGGATTACTTAATCATATCTTAATAATTATGTAACAATATCTTAGATATATAGAATCATAATCATATATTTGGATGATTATGATTATGATTTTAACAATATCTTATGGATCCTAACATACACACACATATACATACATACATATATACATATATATACAGACACACATATATATGTCATTAGCAATTACGTAAGTTCACTTGAACTAGAGGAACAGATCATCAAAGTTTGTCAGAAATGGAACAAATCATCAAAGTTTGACCTTTTCTGACAGAAACAATTGCTCTGTTGTTTGCATGCCCATGTGACTGTGAGCTCGCATGCATGTTTAAGTGTAAAAGGAGAAAAAAATTAGCCAGCCAAAACTAACAGAAAAAAATAGAAAAAATAATGTTGGTTTCATATATTTATCCCAGTCATGGTAGTGGATGCCACAGAAAGCAACAAGATAATCAGCTGAAAATCAAAGTTTACAGTAATGTTCCTTTCCAAGTAGAAAACAATAAGAAAATACCTATCTGCAGCCATTCTATTCATATCTTCATCAGCCATATAAATACATTTATTAACTTTACTACTTTAGAAAAAAAGACACGATTATCTTCAGAGTAAATAAAAGTACCTCAATCAATGTCTCATTAGGGTGTGGAGCATATGCTTCCCTGTAAGAAACAGCTTTTCTCATGCGCTTCCCTCGGCCAAGTGCCGCTTCCTCCTCGCTCTGATGTTTTTCCCACCTATAAGACACCCAGAGAATCATATAAGACTTTTTAGGGGAAAAAACACTTCAAAACTCGAAGCTTAGCTACCTCTGACTAGTTTCACTTATTCAAGGTAAGTGAAGTAATGATTGAATTAATAATTAAACCATAAAAGGTACATCTTTTATGAATTGAAAATGTTTATTCCCATGCCAAAAAATAGCAACCGCCTTTCATCCTATTCATTTTCATAAAAATTCATTTACAATATAAATTATAACTGTTTACCACCTTCCTAATACTGCATGACTTGATGTAATGATTGAATTAATATTTAAACCATAGAAGGAACATCTTTTATGAATTGAAAATGTTTATTCCCAACTGCCTTTCATCCTATCATTTTCATAAAAATTCATTTACAATGTAAATTATAACTGTTTACCACCTTCCTAACACTGCATGACTTGAAGTAATGATTGAATTAATATTTAAAACATAAAAGGAACATCTTTTATGAATTGAAAATGTTTATTCTCATGCCAAAATGGCAACCGCCTTTCATCCTATTCATTTTCATAAAATTTCATTCACAATGTAAATTATAACTGTTTACCAGCTTCTTAATACTGCATGACTTGAAGTAATGATTGAATTAAAATTTAAACCATAAAAGGAACATCTTTTATGAATTGAAAATGTTTATTCCCATGCCAAAATAGCAACCGCCTTTCATCCTATTCATTTTCATAAAAATTCATTGGTAAATTACAACTGTTTACCACCTTCCTAATACTGCATTCAACTATGGTCAAGCACAACCAAAACCTCATCAATTTAACAAAATGTTAAAAGCGGGTATAATAGTCCAATGACATAGCAAGATTTTAATCCATTCTGCCCAATATAAACTTTCACTTCTCATTCTATCATTTTCTTTGTTTACCATTAGTCATTACTGCAATTCGCTTCTCTCTATTTCCCTCCTTTCCCCAATGGGAGTTGTCAAAGTCGAATCCATACGTAAAACTCACCGTAGCCAAACATCACAGAGTCCATGTCATGTAGTCAATTAATTACGTGTTTTGGTTGTTTTATGGGATTGACAGGGTGCAGTATAAACTTTAAGTGTCTTTATGCAACATCTTAGACAAAGGTAAGAAAAATCTTAATTTGAAGTTCTCTCTGATGTGATGAAAGTACCTTTCCTATCATAAAGTATTATTCCTTTGCCTATATAATACAACTTAGAAAATTTAAAAGCCAATGTTGCCACGTCTCAGACAACCAACAGAAACAGTGCACAAAAAATGCAGAGAACCTGTGATAGAAGTCGAGCACAAAAAAGCTCCTACCTCACACGTAAAAGTCTGTCCCACTCATTTTCTTCAATACCAATTACAGTGTTTTCCTCCTTTTCAGAATTTTGTCCACTAGCATCAGCAGCAGCAACACCAGATGGTTCAGCTTCCCCTTTTTCCTCTACTGTTTCTTCATTCCATTCCGTGGCCTGCTTATGGAAAAATAGGGAAACTTCAATTATAAATGTGTATAATCTGAATTTTTTTGCATTAAATTTTCAACCATAAACATTAAACATTATACAAACTTCCTTGCCACCATCAACAGGGTCAATCCACATACCACCAAAACTCGAGAACAAAATTGACCAATGATGGGAAAAAAAAGAAGAAAGAAAGACAGAAAGAGATAAAACAATCCAAGGACCATGACCCTACCAGGCCAAAAAACTAGGCAGTCTCAGAGCCAACGACATCTATTAGGCATGAGCTAGAATCAATTAGAGCAAGCTTGCAGCTATAAGTTACTAAGTATGTGAAGGAAGTTTGAGTGACTATAGTTTTCAGCGCGCTGAAAGAATTTCCAAATACAGTACTGAAATAACTAAATAAAGAAGGTGGTTCGGAAGCAACTTATCACTCTTCAAAATACAAGTTTTCATGTAAGATGGTGAATGTAGCAGCCAATGCTTTAGCAGATTTTTTTTGCTACTTTTTGTGCTCAGGTAAAAGGATTACTGATTTGACTCAGGAATTTGCTACAAAAGTATTAAGGTACATACACCATCTTACATAACAGGGTAGTCGTGACTGAACCTCATTTCGGAAGAGCTCCAGAGAAAACTTCTGGTAGGTCTAATTCCAAAGGTAAATAAGTTGCATCCATGAACACTTGAAATTATGGTTCCCACTCTAACAGAAAACTCTCCAACTCGAATTAGAGATGAAAAAAGCATGTGCTCAAATACCTCGGTCCAAATCCCATAGTATGGATACACACACACATGTTCTGTGATAACTGGATTGTATTCTTATTCTCCCCTTGTCCTTTTTGAATTTCTAGGCTTATTTGCTACCCAAGTTTTCTCATAGTGAACGGGGAAGATTCAGATCGAGTAAATTTATTCCACCTGTATGAACAACAAAAGTCATATAATATTGTACCAGGATTATTTTTTTCTTCATTTCTCTCTGTTCCATTTTCTTCAGGTAGTCCCATGTTACACAGCTCAGTTTTAGGCTGTGAGTTCCCGATTGAGGCATTCTTTTATTTTCCATATTTGATACATCTACTATACAAGAGACGTTGCTACCTTCTCACATTGTGTAATTTCATGGAACAGAATAAGATATTGGGAACATATTAATTTATCTTTCTTTTTTAATTGGAAAAGGAAAAAGCTAAACTTTTAACCAATCTTAAATACTTGAGCTGTACAGATTTTGAATTTCCTTTTCTACAATATAGCTTCCGTGATTACACATAGTAGGCAGAGGGCACAACTATTAATGGGGGTTTTCTGAGTATTGAAAAGATTAAGGAAAAACTATAATTATTATAACCAGGTCATAGAACTGACTAAATGTCCATTTGCATTTTATTACCTTCCTTTTGGTTAAAGTATTTTGTTGTAATCACTCCATCATTTTTCCTCTTAAAGATAAGAATGGATCTTGATCTTGGACCTCTCCCAAAAGTTATCAAATCATGTTTTTTAATTTTTTTGGATGCATAATGAATGTCACTAAAGTATTTGAGGGGTAAAGTGAGGAGATTCAAACATAATCTTTGAACTAAAGGGCAGCTATTGAAGAAAAAATGATGGTTAGGCGTAGACAACGAAAAATGCACAGATAGTGAACAGATGGGAGGAATAGTGGTGGAGCCAATTAGCATACTCTAACAAGTACATTTATTCACTAAACTGAGATTTACAAACTGAGACCCACATGATTAGAAGCTTGTGCACCTGGCTAATGTGGCGATGGAAATAGGCTCCCACATAAAAGTTTCAATTACCCAAAAAGGGATTAAAAAGTGGAAGGAAGTCATTTCATGCAGTCTAAATGTACATACAACTGTGGACCAGGCATCCACAAAGAAAACAGAAAACCAGGGAGAAATAAGCAAACCAGACCATAAAGTTACTAAATATATTAAGATGAGCATAATAACTCACCTTTACTGAGCCAAGCATATCATTCTCCAAATCCCCTTCAGCAACATCAGCTGAACCAGACTGAAGGTTTGAACGGTCAAGCAATCTTGCAATTGCATTTTCATCCCACACAATCTTGGTGCTGCCTTCTGTACATTTGTCCTTGTACACATCCCCCAAACCACTACCCCGCTTTCTGTGTTTATGTTCCAGATCTCTTAAACCCTCCTCTATGCTGGTATTGTTTTCACCTGTATCCTTACCAATAATACCAGGAGAATCACAAAACAGTTCTTCCGTTCCCCATCGCAAAATATCTTCCACTTCCTTTTGAGATCCAGATTTATTGACAAAAAGCTGATCAAGCATTAGTTTCTTTTTTGCAAGCTGCAAGATGCGCTCCTCAACACTAGCACGAACAACAAGCCTGTATACTAGAAGTCTATTTGATTGTCCAATTCGATGTGCCCGATTCATGGCTTGAATATCAGCATGCGGATTAAAATCAGAATCATAAATAATGACTGTGTCAGCTGTGGCCAAGTTGATCCCAAGGCCACAAGCTCGTGTTGACAACAAGAAGACAAACCGACTTTTATCTTGGTTAAAACGAGTTATTGCTGCCTGACGATCGGCCACTGAAACAGAGCCGTCCACTCTATCATACGTTTTAGGTCCAAATTCAATATTCAAATAGTCCTCAAGAATGTCAAGAAGCTTGGTCATCTGTGAAAAAATAAGAACTCTATGACCTTCTTTATATAACAACTTGAGCATAGAATGCAACAAAGTCAACTTGGCTGACGCTTTTATCCGCATCTCATGAAGAAATTCTACTGACCCAGACTCCGGTTCAGTACCTGGAATGAGATATGGATGATTGCAAACCTTTCTTAACTGCATGACAATGTTAAGCATTGACTGCTGTGCCACCCCTTTTCCAATATTCCGCAATATCTGATAGTTCTTAGTCAGCATTGCCCGATAGTATTCAGCTTGGATGGATGACAACTCAACAGGAACCATTCGTTCAGTCTTAGGGGGAATATTTTGCATGGCATCCTTTTTAAGCCTTCGAAGCATATGAGGGGCAACAAGTTTCTTCAATTCCTCCACTTTCTGCGTAGTCGTGAGATCATTAAACTTCTCCTCAAATGAAGATAACGATGGAAATGAAGCTGGCTGCAAGAAATTAAGCAAGTTATACATCTCGCCAATATTATTCTGAAGAGGGGTTCCGGTCAGCAGAACACGGTGTTGGAAAGAGAATGAATTGAGCAAGCTGAACAGCTTACTTCCTGAATTCTTCAGACGATGACCCTCATCAACCACAAGAACTTCCCAAGGAACTCCACGCAAATGGGAGGAATCAGCAAGAATCATTTCATAAGTAGTTAACAGAACATTGAATTTATAAGAAGACGTTTTTTTATTTAACTTATCGGGATCACTAGCATGCCATTCATATTGGCGAATTACGGATCTCGCTTTTGCACATCCATGATACTCTACAACATTTAAGTTGGGAGCCCATAATGCAAACTCAGCAAGCCAATTAGGCATTGTAGAAAGTGGAACCAAGACTAGACAAGGTAGTTTAGCTTTGAACTCAAAATATAATGAAGAAATAAAAGCACAAGCAGACACTGTTTTTCCAAGACCCATCTCATCAGCAAGGATCACGTTTTTGGATTTATACCAGCATTTACGTAACCAATTCAGAGCTTCAAGCTGATGGGGAAACAACACACCTCTCAGTTCCTCAGGCTGCTCTGTGAGAGCAACAATCTCACTTTTCTGACAATCACCCTTCCCCCTTGGTAAATCATCCTTAGAAGCATCTTTTTTTAATGTTTGGCGTTCAAACTGATCAAACAAATCAATCAGATGGGAAGATTTTTCAAGAGGAGGTTCATTTAATCTTTCCCAAGTGCATTCATCATAAGGAAGACCAGTCCATTTTACAAAAGCTTCACGTGTTCTATCTTTGGACATGCGGAGAGAAATTACCCGCTGAGGTTGTTTCCATCTTTCGTCACAGATATTAATCACAGCTATTCCATACTTTGCCTTGTAATTTTCAAGTTTCCTCTTAGGCCAAAACTTTAAGTTGGGATTCAGGAATCCAACTATTATGAACATGAGACCTCCCCACCCACTTAACTAAAAATTCATAAGATATTATCTCTCCTTTAACCTGTGCAGATTCAGCCACTGCAGGCTCCTGAACTTTCTTTGCAGCACTGTTACTTGTTCTCCTTCCTATATCCACATCTTTGTCTACGGTTGCACAAACTGTAGGACCATCATCTCCCAAACTAACAGCAGTATCTTCAACCACAACCTTTTCGGTTCTTTCTCCCAAATATTCCATACTTACTGCAGATTCATCTTGAGCTTTACCATTTACAGCTGTAGGATCTGGATCTTTGTTGTATTCTCTCACTAAATCCACAGAATTTCCTCCTTTGCATTCTTTAGTCACAGGTCCTCTGTACACTTGTATTTTTTCCACTCCGATGTCATTCTTCATGCTTTCCTCATCAGAACTTCTGATGACATGAGGAGAACGCTCAGCAAGATTTTCAGTTACTTCTGCATCTAAATCAGTATCACAGGCAGAATTTTCCTCCAAAACTTTGCTTTGATTTTTTGACACTGACAAATCATCAGAACGCAGGTCATCTGCAGCTGTCATAGATACGTAACTAGAAGAGATTGAATCATCACCTTTAACTCGACAGCCCAGAACCCGATCAACCTGTTATGTAAATTTTATGAAAATGAAAATTCAATCACACTACGATCAATAGTTCTAGCTATAATGAAATGGAAATAGTAAGTCTTGACCATTGATAAATGAAAGGAAAAAAAAAAGGGCAACGTAGCTACTTCTCACTTTGAAAAATGTAGACGGGATCAGAAAGGACATTCTTTATATATTTGATTAGCCAATGTGAAAGAAATTAAAATAATCAGTTTCTAATATTCCACCATTAATATACTTGCTTTTCTGTTTCTTATAAAAAAATATTCCAAAAATCAAAATTATACCATACCTATGTCAAATAAACTAAAGGAAATTTCAAAACTTCTTTCATTATGGATTTTTTTTTTTATAGGATACAGAGAAACTTATAGTAAGAAAAAAACATGTACAGGAAGTAAACATGGAAAATTACTTTTTAAGCAATTGTGCTTTCCATTTACATTCCACCACCTTTAACCAGAAAGCTTGTGAAATTAGAAGAGATTACTTCCCCCTTCTTTTCTTTTCTTTCCATTAGTACATGTAATAAAAACAAAAAGCCTCTGATATTTTTCAGTTCCGAATATATACACTTGTCATAACTTAGTTCTAATGTCATTCCAATAACTGAAGAAACTAGTGTTTTCTCAACATCCATAAGATTGGCATAGGCAGTTTCAGTTACCTGCTGAAGTTCAAAGGGAACACTATCTTCGAGCAATGGTATTTCATTCACATGAACTCCTGCTTTATCTGACTCATCTAACAGGTGTGTTGTTTCTTCAGGAAGCTTATGATTCAAAATATAAAAAAGAGAAAAAAAATTACTAATACAGTCATCATGCAAAAATAACAAAAACTTATACTCCAATCGCCCTCATGACAACCACAAGGATAATCCTAGAAACAACAGGACGAATAATGCTCATGCGAAGATTATGATGAAATGTATAAAATTCCGGTGCACATAGAGGTGTGTATATCCATTGAGCAAAAATGACTAATCATTACAAGCTTTCCCTATAGACCAAGATCAAATGCCCAAGATAAGTGGCCTGCTTCAGACCCCAACCCGACTCCCCACCTTCCCAAGAAAAGACAGGAAGGAAAAAGGATAGAAAAAAAGTCAAAGAAAACATTATCCTACAAGGTTCATGGTTATATTTATATGTAAGCACAATAGAAAATGGGAAATAAAAACCAGAAAAATGCATAAAACATTTGTTAAAACAAAAGGTTAAATAACTCTGACTCTGATAGGGTCAAATTTCGCATGAAGCAAAGACGAATTTCTCTCACATTATCAACAAGAAATTTCCAGAGACATCATTCAATGTAAGCCATCATTTTTAGTTTACAACAACTAGAGTGCACAGAGATTTTAATTAGTTTGATCAATTTGCATTAATAACTTCTAAAACGTTTATAATTTTGCGTGATCATATGGAATAATCAATAGAAAACCAGTGTAAGGACTGCAGAAAGCACCAAAATATGAAGAGCATCATAATTTAGCAACCCAAATATAAATGGAATTCTCCAAAGTCCCATATGATCCCATACAATAAGGAACAAATAATATGATATATTAACAGAACGCACAAAAGTGCTAACATGCTGAAGCATAAGCGTATTACCAGGCACCAAACTAACCATAATTTTTGTTTCCTAAAATGTTTCAGTCTTTGAAGAGAAATGATCCAGATAACCAGACTGAAAATTATATAATCCAAAATTTAGAAAGATACCTCATCTTTTCTCTGGGCATCTAAACCCTTGGTTCCAACATCCTTCTCAGGTAAAGATGCAGAAACCTCATCATTAATTGTTTTCTGTTTCTCATGCAGCTTGCTGGTCCCAGAATTGAGAGTACTAATTTTGGACCTACATTTTTTTGAAGAACTTGCAGATCGTTTTTTCTTGTCAACCCTATGTTTCTTTTGGTTATCCTCAGCATTGACCTCAGATTTTCTTTTTCTAGCTCTCTCAGAGGCTCCAACCGTAAGAACAAATTTAATTCCGGAAGATCCGTTTGTAGAAGACAAGTCATGCTTCTCCATAGGAACTTCAACATTTTGCTCTGACTTTGTGACTTCAGAATGAGAGAGAACTTCCTCAGCAGGAGGGAACTTTGTGTCTGCAGGTGAGTCTATTGGAGACTCATGGAGTTTCTTCTCATCATCATCTTTCACACATGAGGAACTCCCGTCTATAGGAACAACAGGGGACATATTCCCAGGCTTGGTGCTACAAGATACATCTACTTGGGAGGAATCCAAAATATTTTCATGAGATTTTACTCCAAGAGTCAAAACAGATTTTCCTTTGCTGGACCTTTTTCTGGCAAGAATGGAGTTCCCAAAGATCTGAGATTCTTTTTCAGTGCCAGATGACTTAATCCCACTTTGAGGTTTTATGGAACTTAATTTTGATCTTGCTCTCTTTGAGATGGAATCCAAATTGCTGATGGGCTTGAGCTGATCACTTTTCTGTGTGCACTTTGGGCATTGCCATTTTCCATTCGGAATGCGCTTCAGATGATATATAACACCAAGAAAAATTAAAAAGAGAACAACCATAATTTTTTATTGATAGTTGAGATATCTAATAAAACAAGTAGGATTAAGACTGCTGAGCACATGATAGATAACTAAGCATACCTTAAGAGGTGGATCAAGGCACTGAAGATGATAGGTTCTGGGACAGCTATCACAACATAACAAGTTACCACCAAGATCACAGATCACACATTCATAGTAATGCTGGAAGACAGAAAATTTGCATAGATGTCAGAAGCAGTTAATTGATGTTAAGCAAACTATCAAGAATAGCTAACTCATAAACGTAAAAAGTATCAGCAGAGAGTGAGAGAGAGTGTGTGTCTTTTTTCAACTGCTTCACCAAACTTCTCAATGCTATGTGTAAGTTTGGAGACAAAGAAGATAGCAAAACACCCAGATCAAGTAAGTATCCGATTCTGGAACTGCAAAATAAGCTTTGCAACAAAATTTATTGATTAAAATGCAATTGTCACTCGAAACTTGAGAGGTTTTAACTTTTAACACAAATTATCCACTATGTTGAGTCAACACTAAGACCTTGCTATTAAACACGAGCCTAAAAACATATTTTCAAATTCTTCAGCGTATCTTCATTATTTCAAACTAAGTTACCAAATATATATTATTATGATCAACTAACTAAGACTAACAGGGTTCTCCCATCTCTAATTTACAACCAGTAAAACACTTGTCATACTTTAACTACATTTTTAAGCTAATCCCACCATGTGCAACCATAGTCTACTGACTAGCGAGCACGACAAAAGACCAGAAAAAAATGTTTCCATCCCGCATTACAACTTATTTCTCTTATGCAGAATATACAGTTATGAATCAATCTACTCTTCAAAGTTTGTAAATACGCATGGTACGGTAATTATCATTTCTTAGATGATTGCCTGAGAAAGATTACAAGAATGATTTTTTTAAAGAAAATATGCAATCAGGTGTTGTAAATGTTAGAAGGATAATGAAGACCCACAAACACACAACTCAAGCTTTAGCACAAGCGCAAAGCAGAATATAAGAAAGAAAAAATTAAAACTGAGCAAAGAAGAATATACGAAAGAGTGAAAGACAAAATTAAAACTAACTCTAGGATTATGTAATATAGTATCTTACTATCTTCTGCAAAATTGCTTCCCTTGACTTCAAAAAAAAAGTCAAGGTGTTTATATGCTACTAGTTAATGTGCTTTTGATGAATTCATCAAAATTTATAAATACACGGATTAAAATATATGTGATAATCAGAAATAAATATTAAACAAAAATATGAAAGAGAACAAAGGATAACTGACCCCATCATTTCCTTTCTTCTTGGATGAAGATCGATCAGCATTTATTTCATTCTTTAGCCTGTGTTTCGCTGATGATGTATTCCTCAGAAATTTCTCTTCTTTACCACTGGATAGACCAGGTCCACAAGGCAACTTTCTTCTTTTTCGCTTCAATACCCAATTCCTGTTAATCATTGTACTAGTTGATGAACTATTATCCTTCATCTTTCAGTGCCGAATATTACATTGTCACTATCAGTGACAACAGGCTCATGTCATGAGTCAATGAAGAAGCAGAGGTATCATAGCTTCACAGCAATCTCGACAGCTGAAATGTATAAAGAAGCAATTCCTATAATTCAATAGGAAAGAAATTAGATAGGGAAGCAAACATCCAGACAGGAAAAGCAACAGGAGTTCATTGCTGTGGTCAGCCTGCCTTCATACCACCTATAACAAAATTGAACCAATGAGGACAAAAAACAACTAGTTGGCAATAATGCAATATATGCTGAAAAGATTTTATATCATCACATTCAAAGCTTTATACCAACCAAAATTGTCCATCAAAGAGAAGGCAAAAAAAAAATGCTGATACCGCAGCAGACATTTGGCAAATGAGACTAATCAACAGATTAGTAGATATCCGAATTCAAAGTTATAAGCAAGTACAAGAAACAAACATATTCAAACAGATGCCACAAAAATCATATCAACAAAACTAATAAAGATCATTAAAACGAACAACAGAAAGATAGTCATTAAATGGAAATCAATTTGTCGTACTTGCAAAACCAACATGAAGGATTAAAACTTCAATATAAGGTTACATGCGAAACTTGAAGATGCATCTTTCCCAATAACTAGGATTCCCATCAACACTCTTCTCCCTGTTCAAAATACAATAACTAAAAATGTCACATTGAAAAAAGACACAAATTAACCAGAACAAACTCCACCACATTATTCCATTTCAGTGACACATCAACTATGGTATAAATTTCAGCGAATTGTCACATTCGCTGAAACATGAAAAGCTACAATTTATATTATTGTTCAGTTAGTCCACATAACTTGAAACAAGCAAGAGAAATACGGATTCTAACACCAGGTAACAGCTTAGGAACTACCTGCATACAAACAGATGAAGTAATAAACCCAATTGAACTCTTCTAAACCAATGCACAACAGTAGCAACTAAATATACATAAAACTGGCCTAGCTAACAGCTATTGCATCTATATAGACCCAAGTCCAATCATCATCATAAGAATAAGAATACAAATAATTGTTACCACAAACCAAAAGCCAATTACTAAACTAACACATACACCGCTCATATTAAGCAACCACAAAGTATGTTGTCAAATCAGTTCATTACATATATCAAACAGTTGATTTCAAATGTCGAAGAATATACAACAAAACCTCCCAAATTTCACAATCAAGCACCAAATACTTTACCAACTATACACATTTGAAACTCAAACTAAACCTACAGCTCCATTAGACTACCCACTCAAACATGCAAAACCCCAATTAGCCAAATTATCCTAAAACAGTAACCAGGACCGAGACCACAATAATTATGAGAATCAGACAGCAAACAACATTACAAAGCCACCAAAGCACAACAAAATCAGCTTAAAATTGAACATATTCAGATAAGAACCCACCAAAAAAAGAGCATTAACCCAAAGAAATAAACACTACCCAGATAAATTAAGAAGCTCACCAATCTTCCCTTTTGCCAGTCGATCAAAACACCCAATGGAAGCAATCAAATCTAAGATTGACAAAGAGAGTGAAGAGAAAGACAGAGAGGGGATTAGGGCATGGAAGGCAGCTAATGAGAGAAATGGGAGATGCGAGAAAGCGATAGGACAGATAGAGAAAATAAATAAATGAAAAAAAAAATCCAAATATGAATATAAGAGTGAGAAATTGACAACACATATAATTGCGTTATTTAGAGAGAGAGAGAGAGAAAACATACGATACGGATTCGCCGGGGTCATAGGACGGCTCTGACATGGCAGTTCCTCTCTTCGACATCTCCCTATCCATTGAGATCTTGCCACGTGGCTGTTCACAACCCTCCAAATTTCCACTCTTGTTCTTTCTTGTACTGCTGCAGCCAACATCGAGAGCATGAACAGGAGTAACTTTATTTTCTTGCTTTTGCTTTCTTTGCTCTTCAACATCATTTTGCTTTCTGCGTTTTTTGCAGCCTTTGATTTCACTTTTTTTTTTCTTTTTTCCTGCTGGTTTAGTTTAGAGTGTTGATTATATAATTAGTATTTTAATAATCTAAGTCGCAGCTGCTAAAACTAGTAACTGTTGCGAAAATGAACTCGTTTCGCTCAGCTTTTAGATTTAGATTTTCTCATCAAAAACAATAATTCATTTCTACATTTCACACGCTTTGATGATTGAAAATCTGGGTAAGTAGATTTAGATTTCTATAATTAGCAGTGAGAATCAACTTTGAAGTTTGAAGACTAATATGTACTAAAATGACAAAATTCATTCACTTGTAAATGCATGTATATTCAAGGTCAGGTCGGTTTTTTTTTTTAATTTTGTAAGGTTTAATTAGGTCGGGTCATACGGGTTGGGAAATTCGAACCCGAATTTTGAGAGATGAAACCCGATCTAGTCGGGCCGGCAAAAAAAGAAATTTTTTAATGAATTAATTATTTTGAAATATAAATATTAGTTATATTATGTCCCGAAAATTATCATATATATAAAGTTTCAATACAACAAAAGTAATAAACAAATGAAATAATAGTAAACCAACCCGTAAATTTCAGATCTGGTTGGATTAATCTGAAAAATCATTAATTTTTCTTTTAAAATCCGCACGGGTCAGATCGCGGATTGACCCAATTCTACGAACACCCTAACGTATATTAATAAATACATTTAAGGCAAACTTTAGCCTGGCTCGATGATAAATAGAATGTGTTTGATAAAAAAAGTCGGAGTTCGGGTAATTAATATTAAATAATATTATTTATTTTAAAATTTAGGTAAAGATTGTGTCTAACGTGAGGTTTTTTCATTACTATTTTTAAGGTTTAATCTCGACAGTAATAAATGGCCACCGCACCGCGTGTTTATATTGCATTTGGACCACTTTTGGTGCTCCATTGACAAAGAAAGGTTATAAAATTTAACAATAAGCCATTATTGATTATACGTTGGCGAATATGGTCATGTTGGCTAAGATGGCCCTAGTATCATGTAACTTTTAAATTTAATAGTTTCAATGTATCAACTATGAACTGATATGGCCCCTAGAAACGTGACATGATGATTTTCAAATAATTTTATTTAACTTATCATATAAATTTGAATTTTGAGGAATTAAGAGAATAAATAATTAAATTTTTATCCTAAAAAAAAACTATGAACTCTTATGCAAAAGGAAATCTTATCTAATTGATTTTTTTCGAGATTAACTTTTATAAAACATATTGTTTGTAGTGAGAAATTTAAATTGTCTAGTAATGATCCCTTTGCCTATTGAATATTGAAGAAGATTACTTAAATACCCTTTGGAATTGTCAATATTTTAATCTTTATAATTTAAATAATATATATTTTAATATATACCATTTAATATTTTTCATTAATTTTGAGTTATTTTCATTTGATTAGTGTTAAATAATTTGAATATCTCTAAAACTGTTTAAATATAAAAAAAATATTTTGAAATTATATGAAAATTGATTCAATTAATAAAAAATATTTAGTGACCATGAAAGTTTATATTTTTTAAAATTATAAGGATTATATTTTATATTTTTAAAATTATAAAAATTAAAATATAGCGGCGGTGGACTTGTGCGTAAGTTACCGATGTTTTTTTATCAATCCGTGTTTTAAAGTGAACCTTATTGGACTTGGCTGTAATTTTCCCATTTTTCATCATTTGTTGAGATGGAAACAAACATGTTTCGGGTGTATATGTAATATCTCTCACAATAATTGGGTCCCACATAAGCATGACAAACAGACCCGGATTCGCAAAAAAATTTTGTGGATCCGGGTATGTTTTTGGAAGACCCGCATGTTACCGGGTCTGGATGCGGGTCCGGGTGGTTCCGGACCTGGGACCCGGTAAAAAAAAAAAAAACAACAAATTAACTTAATTTCATCACCTCATAACAGAGAAAGACAGTCAAATAAATAAACACTTCCATATATTATCCTGTCATTCAATTACTCAACTCCATATTAGTACTCTGTTACATATATTTAATATCTTATATTACTTCAACTCCTCATTTTTATGTGTTTTGTAATTTCCAATTCAAACTTATCACATTTCTAATATGTATTCAAATTTGTTGTGATATTATTAATACATAATATTGAATAGTGGAGCTTAAAAAAAGAAAAGAGGCAAAAAAAAAAGTGGAGGAGTTGCGGATCCCGGGTCCGGACCCAGACGTGTTTTACCAGGTCCAAATCCGGACTCGGGTCCCCTCAAAAGTTTGCCGATCCGGAAATTGCCATTCATAATCCCACACAGTTATGAGACCTAATTATTATGAGAGAGATGACATATACAACTGAAACATAATATAATTTTTCGAAACGGACAGTTATGTCGAGCTGTCAGCCTGTCAGCTATTCCACATTACGTACGTCCAACGTGCAGGTGGAGCCCACACAACCGAAGCGATTCTGATTGGAGCGTTGATTTCAAATGACCAAAAAAGCGCGTCTAGTTAATATGTAAATTCTCAGAAAAAACCGATAATTGATGATTAGCGTGTACAAAAAAGTCGTAAATTTGAGCTTATCGATAGATCTGGAGAGAGAGAAAATGATTCTTTAAAATTATTTTATATATATAAAAAAGAAAAATCTAAAATAGAAAATAACAGAGCCAGAGAGGGAGAGCCAAACAAAGCACAGTTTCTATTTTTCACACAGCTCAGTCTTTGGTGCTTTTGTCCCTCAGGTACTGTACTTTGTTTGATCTTTCAAACTTTAAAGCTTTTTTTCTTTTTTTTTTGAGTCCGTGATTGTGATTTTATATTCTGATTTTGAATTGGAAGGTGACTTTGAATTTTAATGAGGTAGGGTTTGTTTTTCTGAGAAGTTAAAGTTGAGCTTTTGAACTTGAATTGGCGTAAAATTTTCCAAGACTTATTTAAGATGACTAATTGATTTTTAATTCTTGTGGGTTCTAGTAATCTTAAAGATTTGCGTGAATGTAAATTACATAACATAAAGATATTCGATTTATATATGATGGCGTTGCTTTGACTGATTTGATCATGCAGCTTAATTATGATTGACTAGGTCTGCTGGAGATTTGTTTTTTATTTTTTATTTTTCTCGAAAAAGATGCATTTTTGGATTTATTTACTTTTTGTATGAGTAGCTTGTGGTTATCTGTTTTATTGGGGAAAATTGTTAACTAAGTGGTATTGTGGTGGCAGATTATTTCTCTTCAGATTTTTCTTCATTTTCTTCTCAGCAACGGAACTTCACAGTTGGTTATGGGAGAATTCCAGTGGTGATATGGCGTTGGTATGATTTTCATGGCATCTTGTGTGGGTGTGTTTGACCTGGGAAAATTTCATAGAAAATGGATAGAAACTTGGGGAAAGGCATGATGGATCAGCAGAAAAACTATGAACAGGTCCGATACAATAATGTGGAAACTAGAAATGAGGGACCTGGATCAGCAAATCAAAGGTTTTTCCATGATCCATCAAGTAATATCAATACTAATATCCGACCACCAGATTACACTATGTCCGTAGGAGCGAGACCCGTGCTGAATTACTCCATTCAGACTGGCGAGGAGTTTGCTCTTGAATTTATGTGGGAAAGAGTGATTCCCAGACAGCGTTTTGTTCCAAATGCTTATGGTGATCCCAATAATGCACCTGTATATACGGATCTGAAGGGCATGATGGGAATTTCTCATACTGGTTCAGAGAGTGGTGATATTACCATGCTTAACACGGCAGAGACAGGCCGTGCACAGGAGTTTGAGAGGAAGGGCCCTTCTGAACATGAAGACAGAAGGTGTTATGATTCCATGCGATCAGTACAACAAACCTCATCAAGAAATGACATGAGTCGAGGGACTCGTGGTTTTGCCTCTTCAGGAGCTTCTGATTCGTCAAGGAAGGTGAAGTTCCTCTGCAGCTTTGGTGGCAAAATTTTGCCTCGTCCAAGTGATGGGAAGCTTAGGTATGTAGGAGGTGAAACACGTATTATCCGGTTAAGCAGGGATATTTCTTGGCAGGGGCTTATGCAGAAAGCTTTGGCAATTTACAATCAAACGCATACAATAAAGTATCAACTTCCTGGAGAGGATCTTGATGCATTGGTTTCCGTATCATGTGATGAGGATCTGCAGAACATGATGGAGGAATGTAATGTACTAGAAGACAGAGGAACACAAAAACCCCGGATGTTCCTGTTTTCTAGTGCGGATCTAGAGGATGCTCAGTTTGGCCTGGAAAGCATGGAAGGTGATTGTGAGATTCACTATGTAGTTGCTGTGAATGGTATGGACTTTGGATCAAGAAAAAACTCTATTTCTCTGGCAACTGCTTCAGAAAACAATTTGGATGAGTTACTCAGTCTAAATGTTGAAAGGGAGACTGGTCGCGTTGCAGCTGAATTAGCTGGTTCTGGCACCACAACCATGGCATATAATGCACCCTCGTCAACAATCCACTCGTCTCAGCCAGTACAAGTAAGTTCTGCTAGTGGTTATGAATCTAATTTGCAGCCTTACCAGGGTCAGAGAATGCATCATGGAGAAACTAGTCAAAACTTATCATCCGCTTTATGTTCTACTGAGAACTTCCCCCAAATAGATGTGAAGAGCACCACTCCCTTGTCTGCTCCTTTGCAACATGACTATGGTTCTCATCAGTCTAACTTTGCAACATGTGGAGAAAATGTAATCCCTGTTCCCATGCATGGGCAGCTGGATCAACAGGGAGGTTTGGCTGAAGAGAAGATGTACAGTGGCTTTCATGCTGAAGGTTTAGAAGAATATGTTAAAGAGGATAAACTGAAAATTGACAGCTCAGCTGATAAAATAAATGAACCTGAGAAGCCGCGGTCTCTGGATAAAAAAGCATCGGTAAAGGATCAGAAAATGAAAAGAGATATCTCTCTGCCAAAGGTCAATAGAACTGATGATATTCGGAAGTCAGAAAATGACCATGTCGCTTCGTCACACCCATATACCACTTCTGTTTCAAATTACATTCACAGGGAAGAAGTATCAGTTGTCAGTCCATTGCCAGACACAGGTCCACCTCTATTGCCCTCAAAAAGTAATAAAATGGTTCAGGAACCTGTACAGAATTCAAGGCCTCCTGAGGCTGTAAATGAAGGGAGGAAGAACTATGATGGTGTCCATTTTCATGCATCTGGTGGTGCTATGTCATCAGGATTTGGTGACTCTGAAGCTGAGCCTACTGACTATAGCTACAACGAACCATCTGTGGTTCCTCAAAGGTATCACTCTGTGCAAATTACCAGGGAGCAGACAGAAAGGAACCGTTTGTCAAAATCTGATGATTCCTTTGGCTCTCAGTTTCTGATTTCTCAAGCATGTTCTGAGGGTTCACAACCAATCACAGAACTGGTTGATAAATTGTCTGCTGGGAATATGGCTTCTGAGACTGAGCAATCTATAGCATCTGCAAATCAGCAATATTCAAATCCACAGACAGTTGAAGATGGACTTCCTCAATTGAGGAAGCATAAAGAGTTTGCTAACAAAGTCAGCAAAATTAATTCCAACGTTCCTAAGGAGGGGCTTCGGTCAAGTTTAGGGAAATCTGAATTAACAAAGGTGGTTCCAGATTCTTCTGATGATCGTGAAGCGACCAAGATCAGAGAGACCTTTAAGGATCTCTCTATCAATGATAAAGAAGCAGCTGGTTTGCGTCATCCTACAGCAAGCCATGGAACTTCCGGCAAGAACCCAGAAGATTCCTCCTTGAAGGAATCAGAATACAAATGGAGTGAGATTGCTGCCAACAATAACAATGGGAATGACAGTAAGGTGCATGCACAGCCTTTGGCACAGAAAGAGAACTCAGTTAGAGCTGTTTTTCAAGGGGATTCCAGTGTTGCTGTTGTCAATCCTGAAGGAGACATACTTATTGATATCAATGACCGATTTCCTCGTGATTTTCTATCTGATATATTTTCAAAAGCAAGGAGCTCCGAGAACCTTAGTGGTGTAAGTCCAATAAATGGAGATGGGGCAGTTTTGAGCTGGAATGTGGGGAATCATGATCCTAGGTGGTGGTCGAACTATCAGAATCTCGCTCAAGATGAGTTTTCTAGAAAAGATGTGTCGCTAATGGACCAGGATCATCTGGGTTTCTCATCGCCTCTTACAAATATTGAGGGTGCTCCCATAGATTATAACTATCCACCTTTAAAGCCTGATGGGTCTGTGATGGCTCAAAGTGGTTCACGTATTAATTTTGACGAGGGCATTCAAAAAGAGTCATCCAGGATTGTTGGACCCAGCACCATGGAAACACATCCAGATTATAGTCGTTCTCAGCTCAAGGGTGATGAAGGTTTGCAGTCAGAGGGCGTGAACCATAGATTACAGGAATCAGATTATGAGGTACTTCTATTTGTTGCTTGCGCTTCAGTAACTATGTTGCTGATCTAGAGTTAACTTCTCTAATTTATTTCTCTCTTTAGGAAGGGAGGTTGGATCTTCCAACTCCTGGTGCACCTCTTTTTGATCTTGCACTGAGAGATTTTGATATCAATACCTTGCAGGTATGCCGGTGCTTAAGAAAACTGGGCATCTTCATTATTGTTTTGCATGTTTTTCTGTTTTAATGAAGGATGATTTACTTCAATCTATAAAGGTTGGTTTGATAGCATTGAATGATTAGGCTACCCAATTAGATGCTTATATTTACTTATAAGAGTATTTAATCAAGGTCGGCTACTCCTATATTTTTTTTTAATCAAATTTGATTACATATTTTCCTGTCACTTAATTAACAACCTTAAGTCTTAGCTGTTAAATAAGCCTACCAATTATTTGATGACAAACTGCGTTATTTCTTTCCCCCCTCTCTTGTGCTATATTCATTTTTAAAAATGTAGGCTGTTAGTGATACAGTTAGTAATTTCATGTCTTCCATTAAGTCATTTTTACTACATTTTGTTGACGTGGGTATCTTTTCTGGAGGATTCATATCTTTTCTGGAGGATTCATGTTGCATTATTAGTAAACTTGATTTAGTGTCTTGCTGTGTAAGCATGGAAATGGGCCAGGCTCGGGTCGGGCTTTGATAAGCCCGGCCCGAGCCCGGGAAGTAGAATTTAGGCCTGGGCCTGGGAAAAGCCCGGTTCGGGCTGTTACCGGGCCGGACTGTCTCGGGCTCGGGCCGGGCTTTACCCGGACCCGATTTTTTTAATATAAAAAATTATATATATATATTTTTATTTATTTTAAGCCTGGCCCGGGCTTTTTTCGTTGGGCCCGAGCTGGGCTTCTCATTTTAAAGCCCGACTCGGGATTTTTTGATCCCGGGCTGGGCAAAGCCCGGCCGGCCCCGGCCCGGGCTTTTTTGCCACACTTATTGTTGTGTCATAGCATTAGGGCCTCTTTATATGTTTTTTGGCTCAAAGAAGTGATTTTCAGTACATTTCTTAAATACGTATATAGCTATTTGTAAGACATCTATAGACATCTTTAAGTGTCCCGGTGAGAAAAAGAGAGCAAATGGTGTTTTCCATATATCAAGCGAGGTCGACGAAGACTTAAGTTGGACAAAAACCATAAAAAGAGACCTAAAATTTACTGAGTTTAATAGAACAATGATTTCGGATAAAGCATAATGGCTTCAAAAGATCCATGTCTATTGTTATTACCCAAGTGAACCGGAATGAAATTCCTGTTGTACCGAACAAAAGAAACCGTTGATCGTTTACATCTGGATATGGTGACCTGCGACTCTGAAGCACCATTGCCCTACCCTAAGAAGCACGAATTCGGATATGATACGATACGGATACGCTGATATAGCTTTTTAAAAAAAATTGAGGATACGTGGATACATGTGCATATATATAAAAAGGATGGCCAGTTTTTAAAGGTATTAAATATATAGTGGAGTTTGATTATATTAATGTATAATTTATTAACAAAGTTTCGCATACATAAAAAGATATAATCTCGTTATCGATTTCCAATAATAAAATTATAGTTATCAATTTTTAACAAAATTTTACATGTATTAAAAGTTTTAATACTATTATCTATTTACTATTGTCTATTTCCAATAATAAAACTCCAGTTGTCAATTAATTTAAACCTCTAGTTGTCTATTATTTAATACTATATCTATTTCCAATAATAAGTGTAAATATGTAGTTATCTATTATCTTACAAGCATGTTTATAAATTATCTGCTAAGTAAAATACTTTATCATGCAAATAAAAGAGATTAAAACCTATAAAACTTTTCTTCTTCACGTGTCCTAAAGTGTCTGATACGTATCGGAATTAAAAATATATAATAATTCAAAAGCAAGTATCCAGTGCGTATCCGAGGGTATCCAAGCTTGGATACTTATAGATACGCAATATGTTGTAAGTTTACAAGTATATGTGCTTCTTAGACCCTACCAGCCTCCTGCCTCTTGTGTCCTGTGTTTCTCCCCAAAAGAGAAATAAATTGTGTGACGGTTCTTGGTGATTTTTTACTTCATAATGTTAATCTTTGGAAGGCCTGTAGCATTCTGATCAACATGAAATGAAAATGTTCCTGCCATTGATAATGTGCAAAGTCAGTTAAGTAGTGTTTCAGTTGCTTATGTGCAATGGACTGCACCGTCCCAGTTACTGTGATTGTTTGCTCACCAAAAACCGTGACCCCAACCTCCTGGCCAAAATAGATACCGTTTTGCTCAATTTTAAACTGTGATCGATTGAAGCAGTGTGTCTGAAGTATTATAGGAACACTGATGATGCACAGATCTTGCTGCTTTGTTGGACGATTTTGGTCTTTCTTTCACTTCGTGAAATTGTTTGGAGGATTTTATTGGAGTTACTAAAACGTTTTTTGTCAAACTTCTTAATTCTGTTTTTGACAGATTATAAAAAATGAAGATTTGGAAGAGCTGAAAGAACTGGGTTCCGGCACATTTGGGACCGTTTACTATGGAAAATGGAGGGGAACAGATGTCGCCATTAAGAGAATAAAAAAGAGCTGTTTCACTGGTCGTTCATCAGAGCAAGAAAGATTGGTGAGCTTTCTTCCATCCAGATGATTATATTTTACTGTTTGATAATTTCTTTATGTACAGATCTGACTCGCATGCCATAAATATGCAATAATCTGAAGTTTTAATGCCCTTTTATTAATCCAGTAGTTATCTTTCGGTCGTTCCAGCTACAGTTGATTCTTTCCAAAAATAAGAAGTTACCTTTTAGTATTGTCTAGTAGAGAACATTTCTTATCTGTTGCCATTTACGATAATACTATACTACTAGTTGATTAGTATTGTTGTTTAAATATTTTATGCCCATTTGGGAGATTGGTATTTGTATTGTTTCTCTTAGTTGATATCAATGATTAGTGTTCATATTTTAAAATATTTTAAGCCCATTTGGAAGATTGGTATTTATATTGTTTCTCTTTTATCAGTGATTAGTGTTCATATTTTTATTTATTGTGGAATTTGATGGAATTACCTTGAAGAGATATCTGGCCTATAAAGATTTCCCAACTCGGTTTTCATTTTTCTTTAGACTGTGGAGTTCTGGCGTGAAGCTGAAATTCTTTCTAAGCTCCACCATCCGAACGTCGTGGCCTTTTATGGTGTGGTACAAGATGGACCTGGAGGAACTCTGGCTACTGTGGCAGAATTCATGGTGAATGGCTCTCTTAGACATGTTTTACTTAGCAAGGACAGGTATTATTTTTATGTATATTTGTTGTCCTTTTTTTGTTGGAGCTGTTTCATGATACTTAGGAGCCAAGTTAAAGTTGAATGTTTTGCTTACTGATCCTGGCTCCTAATGAAAAAACAAAAAGGAAAAATGAAGGGAGTTCGAGCTCAAATGATCAATTAAGCTTCTAAATTGTCTTTGAACTTGAGCTTGTATTGTGGCTCAAATTCAAGCCTAAATAAACAGATTACAAATTGTAATGTATGATGTAATTTTTTCCCTTTTTTTGTGTGGGGAAAACATGAAAATTTAATTTGTAGTGCAATGTAAGCAGATATTTAGAAATATAAAATCTTATTATATGAATTAATAATATATTGTTTTTTATCAATCTACCAAGCTGAACTCTAAAGTAGTTCATGCTCGATGAAATCTAGCTCATATTATATTCATTAATGATCGGATTGATATCTTCATGGTAAGTAGATAAAGTGGAGTTCATTTGCGCTCTGCCTGTTTTATCGTATGTCCTTCCTCTGTGTCTCATATGTTTTTAAGTGAATGCCCAGGCGTCTTGATCGTCGTAAGAAGCTCATCATTGCAATGGATGCAGCCTTTGGAATGGAATATTTGCATTCAAAGAATATTGTGCATTTTGATTTAAAATGTGACAATTTGCTTGTCAACTTGAAGGATCCTGTACGACCCATTTGCAAGGTAACATTTTTGCTATTCTATGAATAATTAGCTACTTTATTATGCAAATTGCATCTGTAAGGCATTCATGGACCACAGCTGTTTTGTTCCACGTAAAAAGAAAAATGTATAAAAATGCTATTCTTTGTGCAGGTAGGTGATTTTGGCTTGTCAAAAATTAAAAGAAATACCTTGGTCACTGGTGGTGTGAGGGGAACCCTTCCATGGATGGCACCAGAGCTTTTGAATGGCAGCAGTAGTAAGGTGTCAGAAAAGGTATGGTTTTAATAGTTGGTTTTTACTTGCATAGGAAGATGCTTTGATTCATATACATTAAACTGGGTTCCTAACAATATAATTTATGTATTATTGACTTTCCTTTTATGGTTTTACTCTGTGAATCACTCAAATTTGGAAACTTTTATTTACCCGCTTTCTTGGTATTGGCAGGTTGATGTGTTCTCTTTCGGTATTGTCCTATGGGAGATTCTCACTGGCGAGGAGCCTTATGCCAATATGCATTATGGAGCAATAATAGGTGCCACTCTTTCTCCCTCTCTTTCTATCTCTTGCTCAAATTCTTCTCTTCCCTCCAAAGCACCTGTGAAAACTTAGTGATTTGCTTATCTGTAATCGCTTTTAGGATGTTAATTGCATGTTTTTCTTGAAGTTATCATGCAAGGGATTGTCTCCTTGTATAATATCATGGTGCTTTGTTGCTCCTCCTATGGGAACTTTATTTCACTTGGAAAAATGTCCGAAAATGCATTTAGAATTTTGATGGTTTCCTGAAGTGATGATGGAGCATCCAGCTCAAATTAGGATTTTCCAGTTTTCCTTATTTTTCTTCCTTTTGCCAAAGCCCCTCCCTTCCGAATGGTTATGGGACTAGAGCGAGTCGTACAACTGTGGAAGTTCCCTAGCATTGGTTTCGTTCTTAGTCCGTTAGCTGCTTGGCATGGACCAGACATCAGTGATTTTGGACACTACTTACGAAAAATAGAGATCGAGTTAATATTCTCTTTATCAAGTTTGTTTAGGTTTTATTTCTTTATTTAGGATTCCTATTTAAATTTTTTACCTAATTAGTTAGGATTAGCTTTCAGTTAAGGGATTTATCCTAACTAGTATAAATAGGAAAACAGGTGGACAGTTTAAGTATTGTATTTTCTCTTTCAAATTCAGAATTTTAATTCAAAGGTCTTTAAACCTATTTATTTTCTATTGTTCCAACTACAATCACTATATTCTTCAACTTTTGAGATCTGATTGCCCTGAACTCAATATAATCATGGCTGGAGTTGATAGTGTTTTCTTCTCTAAGTTGTTGAAGTCAATCTTTGTGAGAACGTGAGATGTGATTTTTATGGGAGCATGTGTGATTGAAAAAATATAGAAATTCTTAACGGACATTTGATTGAAAGAAAAACTTGTGGATAATAAATTTTGTATTAGATGCGGACTTTATGGAAGCATGTGATTGCAAAAATATAGAAATTCTTAACGAACATTTGATTGAAAGAAAAACCTGTGGATAATAAATGTTGTTATTCGAGTCCTTTTTCATGATTTTGATGGGTAAAATTTAATGCATGGAAGGTGGTTTTTTTTTTTTTTTTGGGGTGTGATTTTTGGCATAATCTTTGTGGTTCATGTTGATGCTGTTCTTATATTGTGCACTGCTCAACTCTGTGATTGTGCTTGAGAGAATTTGTGCGACATTTTCTAAATTAAAATGGAAACTCTACATGCGAAATTGCAGATACAAGTGGTCAAAACTCAAAACACTATAAAAAATTACATCTCAGAGCTATTCCAATGGTTTTGTCAGTTATTTCTTATTTATTTAGTATTTCATGGATTCATGTAAAGAAACGATCATATTATTGTGTGCAGGAGGTATTGTCAATAACACATTGAGGCCACCTGTGCCAAGCAACTGTGATCAAGAATGGAGATTGCTAATGGAACAGTGTTGGGCTCCAGATCCCGTGGTCCGCCCATCATTTACAGAGATCGCAGGTCGCTTGCGTGTGATGTCTGCTGCATGCCAGACTAAATCACACGGTCATCAGCCACAAAACCAGGTGCCCAAATGATACTGATCTCCATGATTCCGTAATTATGCTTATTTAAACCTTTTTCAGATACAACGATGAGTTGTATACTATTTATTACACATTTCATAAAAGTTTGTGGGTTTACAGAGTGGTGAGAAGTAACTCACCATTGAGAGGGTAAGATATGATTGTGTTTTGTGCAAATACTGGAGTAATTTTTTCACATGTAAAGCTATTATTTGTGTCAATAGTAAATACAAACTTTGCCCCTGGGTGAATGTCAAAGAAGAAAGGTGAAATAGAGACTGAAAACACTTTTTATTTTTATTTTTTATGTTTGTAGACATCTTTGTAAAAAGTCCCAGTGAAATTTTCATGCGAACAAGTGAGAAACTTTCTCGTGATTGTTTTCCGACGCGAGAATGTACCTGTTCGCATGAGAGATTTGTTGGTCATCATTGAATGCATCTTCTTCTTTCAAGATTCCGTGAGCAAGAAAAGGAATATTGAATTTCATTCCATACCCATCAAATATCAAATGACAAGAGAAAAGCTTCATGCCTTCATCATTTCATTTAGTTGAAACATCAAAACAATATGACATGTAAAAAAGAACAAACGATCTCAGATCAGGGATCTTTCCCAGTATAAAAGTATAAAACATTTTCATCATGCCCTTGAGAAACTCATATTCACATCCAATGGAGTCTGTGAAATGAATCTGCAGTATGCTAAATGGCATCATATATACACATACATATATGAAACCCAAAATCAAAAGCAAAATGGAACTGACAAGAGACATAAGTAGCAACCAGTATAGCAAAAGTTGGGGAGACAAATCATAAAATAAAAACAGAAGCTGATACATGAAAGAATGAAGAAAACAAAATTCTAAATGCCAACAATATTTTGTTTGATATACCACCTGTACACTTAGAAGCAATGGACTCCATGTCTCCCAACAATCAATTGATAAAAGAAACATGAAAATTCTCTTGAGGAGCAATATCATAGAAATGAACACCACGTGGTGCATTGTACCATCAAAATCAATTGGATAAAATAGAACTACAGGCAGTGTGGATGTATAATGTAATCATTTAATAAATAGTGAAAGCTGCATGAGATGATAAGAATCAAAGAAACTTGGCTTCTGCTGCTCCTCTATCTTTACAGCCTAGTTCAAATCAAAACTTAGCAGAAATTTGTGCAGGTGGTTTTAGTTTTACTGGTTTGTCTTGGTGCTTCATTGATTTATCATTTCTTTTTCCTTTTGTGGAAAAAACAAATGATTAGAAGGACAAAGTAGTATAGAAAATGTAAGAGCAAGTAATCTCTAAAACAAAATGATAAAGAGATAAAGAGACAACAAAAGGATGACCAGAACACGAGACTTCCCACACTGTGGGCTCTGGAGAAGATCCAATATGTATGCAGCCTTATCTTGTGTTTCCGCAACTCGAATCTATGATCTTCAGCTTCAAATCATAATGAAATAACCTTACCGTTATACCAAGGCCCATCCTCATAAGGAGACAACACAGAGAATAAAATAACAAGGCCCAATGATCTAAACTTTGAAGTTGAGGCAACTGCTTTGACAACCATAGATTCCAACCCTAACACTATATTGATCCACTTTATTTCTCTAAGGTGAATGAGAATTCAGTCTACTATAAACAAATACGACAAAATAATCACATGAATTAGCATCATGTGCATAGCTGTCAACACAGGCAATTACAAGAATTAAGATTGTCAAACTGAAGAAAACTTACAAGATAACAGTTCCTCAATGTTTTATTGCAAAATAGGTTTCGCCCATTGGAAAATTCCATATAAATATCTCAAGTCAAAGCTTACCCTCTACATATACTTTGTAGGAAAGGCTAATTGCTAAAACAAATTGCCATCTCTTAGTCCAACAAATAAACATCCAAATGGTCCATCTATTGCTGGTGTACCGAGACACCTATTACCAAGATGCCTAACATACCCATAATTGAAAGCAACCCTTTTAATTCAATAATGATGACATTCGAGAAGCACTGCAAAAGACAATCCAAAACAACACACCCCACCAAATCACTAACATATGTTCAAAGCTATGCTGAAAAAAGTGCCGCCTAACCGGTGCTTGGGTGGGTTTTTCAAACAGCCGCCCGCGACACTTGGGTGGCGCCTTAAGCAGTGTTGTTAGAGGCAAGAAAAGCACGAGGCGATCATTCAAGCGCTTCCAAGTGGTCGAGGCGAGGCGACATCGAAGAAGCGACACGAGGCGTGCGCATCATAGACTTGAATGTTGTATTTTCTGATTTTCGTCACTTTTTTTTTTTTTTGCCTTTCTTCTCTCTTAATTGCACTCATCTTCTTCTCTTTGTGTTTGACTTTTTGCTTCTGAAATATATCATTTTTTTTCTATTTCTGATTTTTTTTTTACGGTTTCTGTTTCTTCTTCTTTTCGTTCCCCATGTTCTTTCTTCTTCAGTAAGTCCAACACTCCAATTTATTTCTCATCTTTATCTTTTGTGGTTCTTAGATTTTTATTTCTCTGTTCATCCACTTTTCATCGAATTCACACAATTTTCATAATAGACACCAATTTTTTATATTGTTAATAAAATTTAATTTCATGCTCATCTTTAAGTAACCTCTGTTGATCATTTAAATTTAACCTTTCCATTTCTTGCTTAATATATGTATTAAATTGGATTAGTGTATGACTATATTTTAACGTTGGAAACCCTGCCATCAAACCAGCTGACCCGAGTTTAAGCAAAGCAGGTAAAACCTCCGGCTGCCCCAGACTCTTACAAGAAATGCACCCCCTGAACTCGAACTCAGGACATGACAATCAAATCCTAAGAACTTTGCCACCAAGCCACACCCCTTGGGGGCTTATCAATCAAACTCATCACTACATAAAATGAATAACTAAACTATGAACAAGTATTGGGTTTGTTTTGACTTTTGACTTGTACACTTCTTGAACGAAATGAATATCAATTGGATAAGTAGAAGTAATATAAAAGTAGACTATATATCAAAAATATTATTATTTATTTATTATTTTTTTTTACATTTAACAAGTTAATGATGCATATATTACAAATTTAAAATTATTATTAATAAACATGCACCTCTTGTCTGTGAGACGTGCGCCCCTCGCCCCTCGTCTCGCGCCTTGCTTTTTAGGCTCCCATCGCCTCAGTGTGCCTTCGCCTTTAACAACACTAGCCTTAAGTATTGTAAGTTAGATTTCCTTATATATTAGATAAAATTCTGCAAATTTAACTAGTCAACCTAACCTTTAACTGGTCAAAGGCAATGCTTAGCCAGCGTTAGGACAGGTTGAACTACCAAAACGCGTTGCTCCGCCCACCGCCTTTGATAGGATAGGTCCTAACTCCTAAGACACTAAACAAGTCATTAAACAAGTCATTGAAGTTCCCATAGTGCACCTATTTTAGATATCAACAAAATTTAACAACGCAACCAGTCATTGTTTAAAAAAACGCTCGAGGCGGCCGCCTCGCGGCGACGGCGCGTCGAGGCGGCCGCCTAATATGTTTTTTTCGAAACGCCCGCCGGCCGCCTCACCAGTAGAGAGGTTTTTTATTTTATTTTAAAATTTCTAAAATGAAACGACGACGTTTTGGGCTTCCAAAACGTCGTCATTTCAGTTGACAAAATTAAAAAAAAAACAAATCAAGATTAGGGTTTCAAATCTGTAATCCTCTCCCTCGTCGTCTCTGCTGCAATTTCGTCTCCAGAAGTGCAATCTCTCTCTCTCGGCGTCGTCTCTGCTGCAATCTCTGGCTCTCAGCGTCGTCTCTGCTGCATTCTCTCTCTTTCGGCGTCAGCTGGTGTAATCGTTTTCCCTCTCGTCTCTGCTGCAATCTCTCTCGGCGACACGATGTGCGGTAATGTGAATGCATTTATCAATTTCTCTCATGTTATCTATCATCTTCATCAGTGAGAAAGTGCATATTTAGTTGGTTGGTTCTTTTACCGTTGTCCCTGGAGCAGTGAGCCTATGTTATGAATATATGATATTTTGTGTGGAAAAAAAAAGTGATTGTCGAACTGCTGAAAGGTTGAAACTTTGGATGCATGTAGTTTGTTTAGCCATGTGTTTTTAAATTTGGGATTGTAAAGGTTTATGATGGTTTTAGGTTTTCATGCTGAGCTTTAGTTGTTTATGTTATGTGATGGTGATGTTTTTCTGATTTTTTGATAATATGCTTAAATTTGGTTGGTTCTTTTACCGTTGTCCCTGGAGCAGTGAGCCTATGTTATGAATATATGATATTTTGTGTGGAAAAAAAAGTGATTGTCGAACTGCTGAAAGGTTGAAACCTTGGATGCATGTAGTTTGTTTAGCCATGTGTTTTTAAATTTGGGATTGTAAAGGTTTATGATGGTTTTAGGTTTTCATGTTGAGCTTTAGTTGTTTATGTTATGTGATGGTGATGTTTTTCTGATTTTTTGATAATATGCTTAACAGAGCCTTGGACAAAACTTATGAGCCAAATTTGATGATTTGTGGAAAAATGAAGCATATCAAAATTGCAAGGAAACATGGCCTATTTGGATTGATAATAGTTTATTAAAGGCCCTAGTTATGGTTCATTTGTCACACATTGTTTTTTATGTCATGTGAATGCATTTATCTTAATTCTCTTATCGACATAATTTGGATGTAAGAATTGAATTGGATGTAATTTTTTCCAGTAAAATGTCGAATCGAACAGATCCGGCCTGGAAGTACGGGCATGAAGTTACTGTGGACGCCGTGTGATACTATGATTTTTTGAACATACTATGAATTATGAAGAAAGTAATGTATTTTGGATTACTTATCAATAGTTTTTTGAACATACTATGAATTATGAAGAAATGAATGTATTTTGGATTATTTTTCCGATTTCCGGATCGAGGCGCCCGCCTCACCGTCTCGAGGAGGTCCGCCTCGCGCCTCAATGGCCGGCCGCCTCGAGGCACCGCCCAGTATTTTTAAACATTGCAACCAGTTGAGAATTCTAATTTGGTCATAATAGATCTGTCTAACAGGTTAGCTGGAGTTAACCACCCCTTAAGCTGAGAAAAGATCGCAAATCATATTGGCATCAACAAATCGCACAACAACCCTACTTTGAAGATATTTTGTGGAAAGAGAAGTGAGAAATTTGTCTTATCCCATAAAACTAAGCAACTAAATGGCATTATTTTTAAATAGCCTAGCATGGGTTTAACTAGTCACTTATGAAGACAAACCAAACACTTTACACATTCATATTCAAGGCTACACTCAGAGACATGCCAAAGAAAACCAGTACCAATAATTATAATCCTACATCTTTGCCTTTTCACATAACTAAATAAGAGCCATAAGAGAACATTATTTTCCATTTTGATACTAGTTACCTCCTCATTATGGAAACTAAAACACACAGTAAGTTCAACTCTTTTTCTTGGTGAACCAAATAAACAAAACAATAAAGTAAGTATAACAAGAGCGATCTACAAATGCAATACCCTGATATGATACATATGATCATCATACGACAAGAGGTAAAAACTTATCATCACATAAGAAACTTGAAGAATGTGCAAAATACAAGATACTTTCTAATATTATTATTTGCAGGAAAAAAAAGAAGTATCCCATACAACAATCAAAATCCTAGACTTTTTTTTTTTTTTTTGCTTGCTTAAATATAATCAAATGATAAAGACCACATACGCAACAACTTACAAATAATCCATCATTCTCCCTCAGATATCCATATTCTCCATTTGAATGCTACTCTTCAAAGGCACATATTCACCAAGATACCCACCAAGATGATCGTGTAACGCGCTCTTATCAATCTCCTGATGATGATAACTCTTGCACACATAGTAAAACACACTCTGCACTAACAATCCCACAAGGTTCACAATCACTAACACCCCAACCAAGAACCCACCAACCACAATCCTCGAAAAAACTCCATATCTGTTTCCACCATGAACCACAATGCTACCGAAAACACTCCCAATAGCCGCGCAGATCGCCAAATAACCAAAAACAAGAATCCCCGCCGTCCAAGTCTTCCCTTTTAACAACTCATAACTCTTCTTCATTGCAGCAAACCCGTAAACCGGCTCAAGAACCGAAACCACACTAGCTAAGTGCCACAAAGCAGTAATATACACATGAACCACCAAGAAAAGCAGGAAAATCACAAGCATACAAAAAAGCACCAAAAGGACACTCTGGGTATCAATCGCAATGATCAAAAGCACCAAGAAACTCAAGAAAACGGCATTGTAAACAATCATCAAGAACGAAACCCACAAGAAAGTAATAAACAGCCGCTTCAAAACCTTAGGAATCGCGGAGATCGTGGAGGAAAAACACACGGGCTTTGAGGTGTAAAGCGATGCGACGGTGAAGACGACGGCGGCAGTGGAGAGGAGGGAGAAGGCGAAGAGGAAGATGAGGTAGCAGAACTGGAAAATTAAGAGGCGGGTCCATTGGTGTCGGGTTTGAGTCGGGTCAGGAGAAGGGTGGACCTCGAGTCTGTGTAAGAGCGGGTGGGTGAAGAGGGAATGGGCTAATATGGCGAACGAGAGAGGGAAGATGAGGATTAGAGTGATGAGATAGAATGTTCTGGGAGCTCGACGTGGGATTGAGATCGATTCTCGAAATATGTCGGGTATGTTCAAGAATTGGAGCTCTTCTGGGCCAAGATCCATGGGAGGATGATTTAAAGCAAAAAAAAAAAAAATTAAAAAAATGGAAGGTTTTGTTTTCAGCTTTGCTTATTCTGGGATTTGTGATGAGAAATTCGACAAGTGAAGACGAAGGTAGAAGAAGAAAGAGAATTTAGATCTGAGCTGTGTAATTATTATTATTATTATTATTCAAAATAGTTCATATAAAAATGAGAAGAGTCTATTATAAAATAGAAATACAAAGTTTGTATTTAATTGGGCCTCGGCCCAAATCAATTTTAAACCCAAATAAAAATCAAATCCATTTCTCAGTACTCTTCGAGCTTGCTTACAGTTTCTCATGCAAATTAAGACGACGACGGAGCGCGCGGAGAAGTAGATAGATTTGATTCAGGTTAGTATCTCGGAGATCTCAGCCTTCAAATTTATAAACGCTACAATCCCAGCCGTTGATTCGAAAATCTATGAAATTCTAAATTCTCATTGTTTCAGTACTGTTATGTTTTACAGTTAGATCTGTGATCCGAGAGTATTAATTTTGTAATTTTTTTTTTTTACATTATCCTGAATTTTATCGCCAGCCAAACGAGACCAACCATTTTTGGTTCTGTTATGCGGATAAATTAGATCTGATAAAACCAGAATTGGATCTGATCTCTGGTTTATGGAATTGAAATATGCTGTTATTGGTTTTGTTGCCTGTATTATAAGGAGATTTGCTTAACTTTATTACGCTTGGTTTTTTGGTCATTTCTGTTAACTATGTTGTATTTGATTTGTTGTCTCAATTTTCAGATTCCATTGGTGTTAGTTGCTTCTTCGTAATCCAAAATGGTAATACTTTCCGACCTTGCTTGTGCATTTATGTGAATTTAATATCATTATATGACTGCAAGTTTACATTATGCTTGATTTAAGCTTTCAGAGTTACTAATCTTGCACAACTATGTACACTCGATGACTCTTATCTTACAGTTACTTCTGCTTTTGTTGCTCAGATGTTTTTCTTTTAACACTGTTGTTTTTCATTTGTTTTCTTGTATGTATGAGGAGATTATTTGTTTTATCTATTTTTTTTTTTTTGGAAATTTGCATCTTATTTATCATTTTGTTTGTGATATAGGTTGTTCTTGCTGCTTCTATCGTGTCCAAATCTGGAAAAGGTGATTTATTTGTTTGTTTGTATTCTTTCTCTAAAAATCATTTTGTATGTGTTGTTTCATACAGTTTTTTGTGAATTGGACATCTGGTATGTCGAAAGTGTTTTAAGCCTATGAAAAAAGGGGGAAAAAACAAATGTGTTTGTAAGATTATTAAATGTACTAGCCTTGCCCATGAAAAATTAGAATACAAACTTTGCTTAGTGATCTCCATGGTAATTGTGCATTTTATATAAGAATGTGACACTTATTTGAAATTATCACAAAAGGCTGTAGGTACTTGTTATATCATAAATCTACTACTACGTATTTTAGTTCGAGATTAACTTGTAATCTCTTGTTTTTCCTTCCCCACCCCTCCCTCTCTCTTTATATTGTCGTCTTTATTAAATTTTCCTGTTCAAATATGGTTCATATCTCAATTTTAAAAGCTCTCTTGCTTTGTTTGCTTTTGTGTCACTCTTTCTGACATTTTTTCTTCATTGCAGTGCTTGTCTCTAGGCAGTTTGTGAATATGTCTCGTATACGGATCGAAGGTCTTCTTGCAGCTTTTCCTAAGTTGGTTGGCACTGGTAAACAGCATACATATGTTGAGACTGAAAATGTGCGCTATGTTTACCAGCCAATAGAAGCTTTATATTTGCTACTTGTGACAAACAAACAGAGCAACATTCTTGAAGATTTGGAAACTCTTAGGCTTCTCTCCAAGCTTGTATCCTTCTGCTGGTCTTAGATTATGTCTCATGATTGCTTGTTTTGACCTTTCTTGAATGGGCAATAGGAAGATGATTTGTTGTGTGATTATGATTGATTTACCGACGTGGATCGGGAACCTGCTTTTCTCATGTGATCGTATGTCTAGCACTCTAGCTCATTACAGTTCAGTGGTTCATGCTGCATGCTCTATTATTTTAGTTTTAGTTTTTTTTTTTAATCAGACTTATGCATGCAATTTCAGAATTTTAATGAAATATATGCAGATCAGAGCTATGTGGTTGATTCCTTAACTGTGTATAGGTACCTGAATATTCGTACTCTCTAGATGAGGAGGGTATATGCAAGACAGCTTTTGAGTTGCTTTTTGCATTTGATGAAGTCATATCCCTTGGGCACAAGGAAAATGTGACTGTTGCACAGGTTAAGCAATACTGTGAGATGGAGAGTCATGAAGAGAAGTTGCACAAGCTGGTATTGCAGAGCAAGATTAATGAAACCAAGGATATATGAAGCGCAAAGCTAGTGAGATTGACAAAAGCAAGGTATTTGTTTTAAGGTTCAGAAGTGGTTCCTTATTAACTTGTATCTATCATCATCCTGTTGTGTTATAATGCTTTTTGGAAATGCTCATACATTCTGCAGATTGAGAAGAATAGAGGTGACAAAGGAGGGTTCCTGTCGTTACAGTCAATGGGATCTGGAAGAATTGAGAGTAACTTTAGTGATATGAACATTTCTAGTGGTGGAGGTGGTTTCAGCAGTGGTTCTGGGTTTGGTTTGACCACTGATGTTGACACATTTTCTAGCAAGTCTAAAGGTATGTGCTTGTTGTATATTAAACAATAAGCACACATTATAAATAGCTAATTTATTGTTAATTTCCATAATCTTTTCTCAGTCCCTCAGACAGATAGGTTATCCTTCCTCTGTCTTTAAAAAATCTGTTTATTGCCTCTTTTCGAACAGCAGTCTTTTACATCTCTTTTAGGACTTAAATTGGAAGATTGTTTAAGAATTGAGAAGCTGTCTTTTCTTTGTATATACTTGCATTAGCAGGCCGAGCACCTTCATCTGCCACTGCTCCTCCTAAAGGTCTTGGTATGCAGCTTGGAAAATCACAAAGGACCAACCAATTCTTGGAATCCCTGAAAGCAGAAGGTGAAGTGATTCTTGAGGATGTGAAGCCTATAGCAGGCCAGTCCAAATCAGCTGCTGCTGCCCCACTAACTGATCCCATCACTTTGACCGTTGAGGAGAAACTAAATGTGAGCCTGAAACGAGATGGTGGAATGAGTAACTTTGATGTCCAAGGAACTTTGTCACTTCAAATTCTTAACCAAGAGGATGGGCTAATCCAAGTTCAGGTACTCTTTCCTCCTCCCGCACGCATTTTTTCTTAATTCCCACTCCTTGTTCTAAGTAGTTTCATCGGCTGACTTGTTTATAAGCTATTTAATCTGTTTTGATTCGTCCTGCATGGAGATAGTTCTTTATCAAAAATAATGTTTGGCAATTGGATGCTTCCTGGTTCTGTTCAGTTATGGGGTGACTAATGGGGTGTGTTTTTATTTACTATTCTCTTGCAAATTTTGTTTGTTTTAGTTCTTTGATGTTCCATTGGAGCATTTGATTGTTAGCTTCATGGGCGCAGTTGACTACAAGTATGGCAGTAGCCTGGTTGGGTTTGTCTTAGATCATAGTTTTTTAACAAAAGAGTTAGACAAAGCATGTTGAACGATTATGCTGTATTTTGTCCTAGAATTTCTTTGAAATACCGAGGCAGAATGATCTGTCATTATCTTTTCATGCATATTTTTTTCATTTTTGGTTCCTCATGTGCCAGTGCATCATGTTTAATTTCTGTGGGTGCAGTGATGAAATTTGCTATTTAATTGTCTCACTTAACCCTCTTCTTTTCTCTTAGAGGCACCTTGAAAACCTAGGTGCCTCCTTTCTCAATTATGCTTCCCACTTTTTCCAGCCCTCTCAAAATATTTATCGCTTGATATTGCTGGAAATTTTGAAAATGGTGAAAAGCTCTCTCCGTGCATATTTTGATGATTTCCTTCTTTGATCTTGTTCTGTACCTAGGGTCTTCCAATTTTATTGTTGAAATATTTAAGTTTTGAATATTCAATTCACTGTGAACACCAAGAACTATGCCACTAGTTGTCAATAACAAAATTTTATCAAATTTCAAGCCCATTGTGAAAGTAAATTGGATTGCTGCACCGAGTTCTTTCATTCTTGAAAGATAATCTTTCTATATGCCTTGTCACTGTTGAAAAAGAAGATGCTCAACCTGGCTATATTTATTTTTGTCAAATTCCTGTTTCTCTTTGTTGACACTTGTGCCAAAAATAAGTAATAATTCATTCGAGATATCAAGTTCTGTAATTGCAGTGGTATTGTTTTATTTTGACCAGCTGAGTTCAATATAGAAGGTTGTGTCTTATTTCAGATTGAAACTGGAGGAAATCCAGGCATCCTTTTCAAAACACATCCTAATATGATCAAAGAACTCTTCACCAATGAAAATATATTAGGCTTGAAGGATTCTAACAGGCCTTTCCCCACAGGCCAAGCTGGTGATGCAGCTGGTGTTGGCCTTTTGAGATGGAGAATGCAAAGTGCAGACGAGTCCATGGTGCCATTGACAAGTGGGTTAAATTCTTACAGCTTATTTTTTCCACATATCAAATTTTTTTTTTTTGCCAAAGTCATCTTTCTTCTTCTTTTTTTTTTTTTTTTGAATATGCCAAAGTCATCTTTCTGATTGTATCATATTGCAGTCAACTGCTGGCCTTCTGTTTCTGGAAATGAAACTTATGTGAGCATTGAATATGAAGCTTCAACAATTTTTGATCTGCGAAACGTAGTGATCTCAGTTCCTCTTCCAGCTCTTCGAGAGGCACCAAGTATCAGGCAGATTGATGGGGAATGGAGGTAACAAATTTGACTGTATTCTGTTTAGGGGTAGTAGATAGAAGTTTAATTGGCAACAGATTTGCAATTTTAAGAGGTTGATCTTCTCAACTTTTGATTCTAGTGATTGCTTCGGAAGATATGACTCGGTGAAATGTTTATAGATACAAATACTGATTTTGTGGCACTTTTTGTAATTATTGAATATTTTCTATTATTCAATTAGTTTCAAATGATGAATATGACAGTAATTTAACTGCTAATATTTGGAATGTGGTTTATTTGCCTTCAAGGATATGATAATTTTGTTATCCCTTGGATAGGATATTGACAGAATATACATCTATGGGTTGTTATGCCTATGTGTTACTGTTCTTAAAGTGGGAATATTTTGATTATGAGTTCAGGTCTAGGATATTTCCTTGTTAACAGGCAGATTTAGTAAAATTCACAATTTGAATTGTTAATTGTGCGATGCAGTGAGATTATTCACTTATAATACTGGCCGTTTCCATCCTTCCCCGTTCTTGTAATTTGAAATTTTGACTTACAGTAGACATTTTTTTTTGTTGCAGGTATGACTCGAGAAATTCCGTGTTGGAATGGTCAATACTTCTCATTGATAACTCTAACCGCAGGTCAGTGGATGTTGTTGAGTTTTCACTTTCAGCTTCTTGTGCTACATATTCTTCTTATGATAGTGGTAACGAATGAATTTATTATTTTGTGTTACTGAATTGCAGTGGTTCAATGGAATTTGTTGTGCCTCCTGCTGATTCATCATCTTTCTTCCCTATTTCTGTGCGGTTTTCAGCTACTAGTACTTACAGTGATTTAAAGGTTTGCTTTGCTTCCTTTGCTACTATCTGAATGAATTGCATCTCAGTTGTTTAATGTTATAATCTGGTAATGTTAACAAATGGAATCAGTTTAACTACAGCTCGCAATTAAATCCAAGCACATCTTCAAGTGTGCTTGTATTATAGCCATTCTTTCAACTTTTTGTACCTTTTCCATTTTGAGTTTTCTGCATGTCAGGAGTTGGGCCCTAACACCAATCAATCTAACACGTTGAATATGAATGGCACTAAAAGCACTTAGATCGGGGTTTCCCCCTCCACATGTATATTGGATTTAATTGCGAGCTGTAGCTATAGCTATGGTATGTAACCCATTGCGGAACTCATCTTCAATCAGTGATCCTTGTCCTTCGCTGCGTAAATGAAGCATAAAAACTTCTATCAATATACATATAAACTTCATTGTGAAGTTCTATAGGTGAATGCTCACATAGTACGTGATATTAACGAAGCTGAGATTGCGGTGATTTATGAGATTTAACATCCGAGCGTCTAATGTTAACTGAATCATATATTTTCTTTTTGAGTGAGATTCCGTCTTTCTCCTGTTGCATTATCTCTTTGGTTTCCCGGTTAACTCTGAAATATTATTGCAGGTTGTAAATATCATTCCTCTAAGAGGTGGAACTCCTCCCAAATTTTCTCAGAGGACAGTTTTGATCACAGAAAATTACCAAGTTGTGTAGCTGCTGGTTAAGCAGGCACCAGATATTGAGTTTCTTATTGGCATTTCTTATATCATATTTTCTATGCATGGGAGTTTGCCAATTAGCAAATTTTTCTTCCAATCATTTTCATGTCTCATCCTATATAATACTAATACTAATTAAGCGACTCTACTTTTAAAAACTCTTATCAAAATGAATAAAATTAATTTAGTGAATAAGCATCTTTGAAACTGTTTACCGAATATAATATTGGTAAAAATGAATATTATGAAAGAAAGACACTGGTAGGAAATTATTAGATTAGATTTTTGACTGGCTGTTTTGTTTTGTCCTCATTTATCATTTTTTGTGAAAATTAAAAATTATCACTTGATGGTAATGGGTAATGAAGGAAAACAAATAGCTTAAAAAAAAAAAAAATTATTAGTACTAAAGGAGTCGCATACATATGGATTGGGCAAATGGCTCTAAAAACAGCTGATAAGGTTTCTTTATTGATGTTGGGCGATTAATGGCTAAATTTTATTAACAAACCAAATCAATAGGAATCAAATTATAGAAATTTGACAAAAAAAACAATGCAAATGTAATTAAAATAATGATGGATGCAATTTTTACAGTGGACTGGCAAATGAGAAGAGAAATAGTTGAAATTAACTTACATGAGACTCGGAGAAGAAAAACTTTTATCTTAAAAGGAGGCGATTTGCTAATTGTTAGGGTTTGTAGATAAAAGGAAGCGGTGGCTATTGGGAGTTTTTGTTTGAATCAAAGGATGAAACGACTGTAAAGTAATTTGTTAATTTCAATTTTTTGGAGGTCTAAATATCAAATTTTAAGTGGGTTAATTTTTTAATTTTTTCAAAATTTTTAAATTTTTAATTTTAGACTGCATGCCTACACCACTAGTCGCGGTGTAGCTGCTCAAAGAAAGAAAGAGAGAGAGAGAGTAGTATACGTTTCTTCACAAATGGATTGATTTGACTTGTTTGAAAAACATAATAATTGTTAATTATAGTCTTAATTTTTGCTGTGGCTGTCTTAAATAATCTCCCAATTTTTGACGCAGACATGTGCTAAGATTCTAATCCCATATGATTAAAAATACAGTGGAGCTATTTGTATTTAAAAATTTCTTTATACATTTTATTATTTAACACATGCATATGGTAAATATAAAAATTCATTTTTTATTTTGTACACTCTTTAATATATTAAAAAACCTTTACTTAAGACATTTAAATTAACTAACATTTTTTTTTACTCAATACACTCAAAAAATTAACTTAAAATACTTTTTTTTTTCAATAAAATCTATTTAATTAGGATTTGATTATATTAAAAAAATTATATATGTTGATGATTTGGTAATCTGGATAATCCTTTTGGAGACGTTTACGTTAGATAATGAGATATCTATAATGAAAGGACCTGCACTTGGTTTCGATGTGTGCGAATAAAATTCGAAACCAACTGTACTCAAGAATTTGAAAGAGAAGCATCGGAGAGCAAGTTCTGAATCAGAATCCCAATGGATAATCAAGTTTTTAGTAACACAATGAGCTTTAAAGATGCATAATGGGGTGATCGATTTGTTGAAAAAACAATGATATCAACAACACAAATAAATCAGAAATACAAAGCAAAACAGAAATTTATAATGCAAGTAAACAAAATTAATAACAAAACATTGACATGTATATATTGAAGCTAGCACACATACTATGTCCTATAGCAGAAATTCGCCCATACTCTTGTACTTGTAGTTCGTTGGACGTCTGCCACCAGGATACAACAATCTGCAAGTCGAAATTTTGCACTGAATAATTCGATCACTGGCTAATTTACTTGATGTTTTTGTTTTCTAGGATCATATGAATATCAAAATTGTATATGGAGAATTCTGTATATCTTCTCTGCAAAACTGTTTTGTATTTATATATATACAAAAAATGAAAAATTGTTAATGATAAGTGCAAATATTTTCCAGTTATTTCAGAAGGGTTGTGTTGATCAGACACAACATTCTGAATCGAAATTAAAATTTTATAAAAGAAAAAAAAAGTTTTTCAAGTAAGCAAGGTATTTAATAAATCCCCAAGAGCCCAAGAGTCTTAAGGCCCATCTTTGATTTAATTAAATATATATTAAATATATTAATTAAATCTAATACCAAACTAACCAACCACACTCATCAAAGCCCAAGTTCAAGCCCAAACCTTGCTTTTTCTAATTTAATTTAAGTGTCTAGAGAACACTTATATGTTGGGGTTTTACCGGGGGAGTAGCGGAAGCTCGCGAGTCGGGCGAAATCGCAATTTTAAATTTTTTTAAAATTACCAAATAAATTATTCAATATCCAATATGAATAATTCATTCATATTTCACCTAAACATATTTATTTGATATCAAATAACGACATAAATAGGTTAGAAACATCGCGAAACGTTTACGAAAACGTTTTCCACAAAATGGTATAAAACACATTTTGGTTCGAACCACCAACCAATACACATGAGGGCTGCCCAGGCAGCCTCAATAGTACTTGGGCAGTTCATGGGCTTCCCAAATAGTGGCCAATTCACTGTTTGGATAGCGGACACCCGGTAAGCCTGAAACTCACCCGGTAACGCCGTTTTTCACCGTTTTCATATATTTCAACTCCGAAATAATTTCCGGCAATTGTTCCAATGCCCAAAACACATCCAATACATTTATACAACATAATTTTCATCACCAAAATCACAGAATTTCCATATCTGATTTGGTAACCAAAAATATCATTTTTCATGCTTTAAATTCAATTTTCTCAATATTAATCATATTAATATTTACACCAACCAAAGTCACCACAAATGAAGAACTCAAGAAAAATTTTAGGAGTTACAAGAGTGGTCATAACACTCTAGAATGACAACAAGTCATCAAATGACAAAATTAAACTAATATTACACTAATATTATCCAATCTAACTTCACACATGCATCTAACCTCATCTTCCAAATCAAAAAGCCCCAAAATATAAGAAAGGAAGAAACCCTAGAACTTGTCTAGATGCTCAAGAATAAGAAACAAACTTTCTAAGTTTAAGAGTTATGAAGATTACCTCCAAATCTCCTAATTTCCTTAAACTTTTTTTTTTTTTTATTTCTTCACTTTCTTCCTTGTTTCTTCAAACAAATTTTTGGATGCTTTCATGGAGATGGATTTCGGCCATGGAGGTTCTTGAATAAGAAAATAAAATTTTCTCACTTAAAAATAACGGTCCAAATCGACTTTAAAAGGGAGGAAGGGTATTTTAGTCATTTTGTCAATAAATCTAATTAAACAATAATAATAAGCTTTAAGTTAACAAATTTAATTTGTAAACTTAATCTTAATAAAATTATGCCACATGTAACCAATAATAATCAAACATATTGCATAACATTTATATAATATTGAAATAATCTAATTATCTAAATATTTAACATTTGAACATCTAAATAATTAATTAATATTATATATGTATTTTTATTTACATTAAATAAGAAATACATATATTAATGGTATGTGTCAAAATCTCATTTGACAATTAATTAATATGTATCAAATCAAATCTTGTATAAAATACAAATACACATTAATTATTAATTGACCAAAATGCCTCTATTGCATGTATTTTCGTTTAACGGTTTAAACGATTCGAATTAACTCATTTAATCTGGTGAAATATTATGAATAATCTATATTATCACGCGTTGCCCAAGTGCTAAACGAGTACACTTCATATTGTGGGACTTTCTAAGTTTAGGTTTATCCGTCACGGAATCCAATTTCGGGTCCATAATTCACTCACTCATGAATTATGACGACCACAGATAATCTCGCTAAACTATGCAAGTCGAGGTCATTGCATACATATAATCTCTCTGTCACAGGCTATCAATATTATACCGGGGATATAGATAAGAACGTCAAATCCCTAAGGTATAATATAATCGACTTTTAAATTTACGATCTCTAAATAACACTCAGAACTCGCTTCCGAAGTATACCACAGACATGGATTTACTAGATCGTAAATACGTACATGATACATATGCCCTGTACACATGACTGACGGATTCTATCTGATACTCACAGATATCATGAGCATCAGTCCACACCCAACGAACAAGCGGAGGTATGATCTAACTAGATCGGTGACGTGACTGCCATCAAAGTGTGGAGAATATCTCATATATCCACAGTGGTATCTCAAGTCGAAGGACCACTATGCTACTCGACTCGAGAAAATTCCTATTGACGTTGGTGTATTATCTATTAGGAAATCTTCGGTGAGTCATTCAGTGTTTATCAAATAAACACCTACATGTCTATACGAGTCTCCCGAGACTCATGGTTCATTGGGATAAATCATCGGACCAAGTCACGATATACGACATGTATTGGTCTCAGCGGATTTTACTAACCGACCCGTGTTAGTAAATCTTGACCATGAACTTTATTTGATAATATATTTCTAGTAGTGACACTTCCCAATGTCAATTACAAACCACTTTGTAACTGTGCACTATAAAATATATTATCAGGTCTTTGTCTAATATATACATATCACTAAATCATATTTAGTTTCAATCTAATCGTAATTAGATCGAATATGTATATAAAAATAAGAGGTATTACCATAAATAAGTAATATTATGGAAAAAATGAATTGTTTGTATTCATGAGTCGGACATAAATACGATTCGGATTGACACTCTAAGCACTACTAATACAGTAGAATTAACCGTGACACCCCCACTGTATCTTTTCTGACTTTATATGACGTAGACCATCTAACGTCATAATTAGACTCAAAACTAATCTGACCCTTATGGTTGCAGACTATATTCCCCATGAATAAGAAACTCGTTCTTAATATCTTAAAGATAACAAAGAACATGTTTCAAGACATATACTATGGTCTACAACATATCAAAATAGCTCGTAACAATTACTATTAAATTGATATATTTAATCGCACATAATATAATATTCATTATACCATTATCCTATAATGCATAAGATTGACTAGACATTCTAATCAATTTCTCTTTCGACAAAGGAATCATCATTTACGAAAGATAAATACTATATACAATAGACACATTAATTGTCTCATAAGTCTCTTGTTTTATATAATATATAAGACTTTATATCAAATATAACAGAGACTACTTCCACTGTTTTTACGAAGAAAAAATACTTAGGTAAACTTTTTACCTTACAAACATCTCATTATTACATTAATAATGATAATGTCGTTAGGATATACAATACTAGAAAGAAAATTATACGCTCCAATTGACCCTACTATCAAATATGTATTATCTATACTTTGATAAAATCAGACAATCTGACTGTATCAAAATTAGAGAACACAAATTTCTGGAAAGCTCACCTGAGTCTACAATAGGCTCTATAAGCCATTATACCAAACTGCGATCTTAGCAGAATACAAACTCCAGGGCCATTCCAGAACGAACTCTTCAAACAAATAAATCACAATGAATCTCTTTTTCGAAGAAATCATCCAGGAAAGCCATTTTGCATTCCTAACTAAAATACATAGTTTAATATCAACATTAACCAACAAGCCTTTAATTGTTCAATTAGTGTGACAAGAGACAAATTTCCTCAGAATCTACAATAGATTGATGAGTATAACATTTCTCACTGTTATACTATAAAGGTCAAACCCTTAATAAGCTCACTTTGCTTTCACTGCGCAAACAATTTGCACACTTTATGAACGATTTATAATGAAAAATTAATCAAGTTCAAAACTTGATTGTAGTAAGCTACGAACAATCTTAGATCTATGGTTTAATGCTAACTACCGAAATCGATATCAAATATTGATCTCACTACAAGTTATAGTAGGGGTGAGCAACGGTTCCGGGTCTACCCGGAACCTGTTGGAACCAGACCAATTTTTCGGGTTTGGAACCGGAACCAGTTATAATCGGGTAGGTTCCGGTTCCAAAAATGAAGGAACCGATTTTATCCGGGTAGGTTCCGGTTCCAAAATGATCGGAACCGGAACCAGACCATGGAACCAGTTTTAATAACGTACCGGATAATTTCTGTTGAAATTTAGAACCTAAATTAGGTAGAAAATTGTATTTCTGAGAGTGAATCTAGTCTTAACAATGTGAAATTTATAGATGTTTAAAACATTTTTATTACTTCTTGTTATTACTGGCTATTTCCAATTGGCCAGTACTTTTACTGGATTATAACATTTTTTTTTTGCTTGTTCTGATTACATTCAACTGAGTGTTAAACTGGGACTACTGATGGCCTCTGTTTAAACTGGGACTACTGATGGACTCTGTTTTTAAAAGTCTAAAGCTTCATTTTCTTCGTTCTTGAGCTTCTGTACTCCGATTTGGTCCCCGTTTTTCCTACGGACTCGTATTGGATGTAGTTTTTATTAAAATATTTTAAAATAGGGTAATTCGGAACCGGACCGGAACCGGATTGGAACCGAATAATAAGGTACCCTGTTTAATTGGGTAGGTTCCGGTTCCACTTAGTGCGGAACTGAATTTTTCTGGGTAGGTTCCGATTTCATACGGAACCGGAACCGAAACCGGTTTTGCTCACCCCTAAGTTATAGGATAATTTTTTTGATAAGAAAACAACAGAACCATTAAGTATCAAATACTTTGGAAATGATTATGACATCCTATTGGACTTATATGGAAGCTGTCTAAGGGTATTTTCATCTTATTAATTATGTATTTCCATTTATAGTTTATCATTCTCTCATATATATTAATAAGTCAAGTCTTTTCTACAATGGTCAACATCCGATGTTATACACTAAGTAATAAAATAATTTTATTACTTGAGATCGTAGAAAATATATTCTATCAAATAGAATAGAATATTCTATTAAATAAAATAAATGATAAATTTTTGCTTGTACCTTGAGGCACAAGTACTTTCAGTTATATAACCATTATATAAAAGAAAGATTCAAATCTCAAAAATTTCAAGATTCGAATTTTCTACTTATACATATCATATACGTAACTGTAGAAACTAATGGAACCTTAATTAAAAGGACGAATTAGTGTTACTGGAGCATATCCCAAGAGTATTGAAACTAATTCGGTAACACTCAATATCAAATGAACCAAATCATATAAGATTCGATTTCTCCCACTAATCAATTCCATAATGATGGAATCGTAGAAGAATCATATTGAGTAAGAATCATATTCATTGAATAATCTTAGAACTAATTACCATAAATTCATATGTTTGATCTTATCAAACATCTTTGAATAATTCAAAGACACATGATGAATTTTAAAGATATAGTTTTCAAAACTTCAAATCGAAAATCTTTGAACCATTCAAAATATTCTATCCACGTTTCATCAGAAACATATTGAAAGTTCTCAAACCATTCAAGATGTTCAATATGTATTCTTTCAGAAATATGTAACTAAGTCATGACTATTCATTAACTAAGTTAGGAAGTTAAGAAAACAATTCAAAGCAATTTATAATTCATTAAACTACATACATCCAATATATTAGTTTAATAAATCTGTGGTCCAATGACGATCATGTTAGGAAACGGCCGCGAGTGCGCAGCGGAAAATAAAAATTATTATGCCGCTTTCCCTTTGCCCAAGACCCATTTGTTTTGATTATTCTATAAGCCTAGGCATGTTACTATATATTCTAAGCATAAAACTCATAAAACATGCAAAGAACATAAACCTAAACATGCTAACTATCATAAGAACTCTAATTAAAATAAAGAAAGAAAAAGACTTACTTGAACCATAGACTCCTCCAGTCCTCCCTCCAATCTACAAGCTTTTCTCGAACTCAGCAAGCTCTTCCACGTTCCAAAGAGCCACCCAAGTGTGTGGCCTCCAAAGATGCACACACCAAAGCCAAAACTCAACGGCAAGACTATGCCTTGAGTGCATGGGTATTTTGCCATTGGTGCTAGCCTAGGCAAATACCTCAAAACTTTTAACTCGAGGTTCCTCTAGTCAATTAGACTCAAGGATCCTCAAAATCAGTGGCTTACTCTTAAACTTTAGAGTTACTCACTTATATAAACCCAAGATATGAAAGGTTTGGTGTAAAAATTTGTGAAGAATTCTTTGGGTTTATATAGTGCTCCAAAGACAACAAAATTAATTAAGAATCCGATGTGGGATAAAATCTAATTTAATCTTAGCCATTGGATCTTAATTTAGTAGTTTAATGAGATTATAAAACCCTAATAAGAGTTCGGGCTGAATTGGAATTCAAAACAAATAACAAATTTTTTTACTATTCACATGAATAGTATTTTTTTTTATTCCAATTCCCAAAGTGCCCCCATCGTTATTCACCAATCCCTAAGCCACTATGAAACCTCATAAATGATCTGCTCAATAATTAAACACATTGAACCATTTATGAACAATTCCTACAGTAATCATATATGCTGTTATATTTGTATTGTGCACTGTTAACCATTGATTTCGACTTTGTTGTGTGTGACCTTTTGGGTTCCCCTCAAGTTGGACATGAAATGAATCGTGATAATTTAATCGAACATAAATTATCCTCCGATCAGATGGTCGTTCGATTTCAATGACCAATGTTGACATCTAGCAACATGCCAAGGCCCCCAAATGAGAAGGAAATATATATACCCATTCTGTATGTGATTTACATATAATACGGTCCCTCGCCTCACTGTATCCCCACCTATTGACCTATGGTACGGAAAGTGTCTACCCATGTGGTCAAATGTATGATGTTGATAGTGTCATGAATCGTGCTAACCCAATAATCTCACATGATTCTTCCGTTGTGGCCACAGTCTCAAGCACTGATCACACATATCAACCCGCGAACTGGAATACTACTCTTATAAGAAAATATTATCCGAGAGAATGGCGATTCTCTGTTGTATCTTTACAAACTTCATGTGTTTCAATAAATGACCCAATCATACCCTTATGATCGGATCTTTTGAACCGGGGAAGGAGAATGTCAAAGTTATTTGATCCACACATAAGATTGTAAAGACCTCAAGTCAAAGGACTAGTCATATAATCGATCCATGAAAGTTCTCACAGACACATGGGATAAACACTCCATATGAAAACTTTCGGCGGGTAGTTCGATGGACACGAGAAACTCATGCATCCATGTGATACACCAAGCAGATGGATCTCTGCTAGTAGCCTATGAGATCGGCTACCCCACTTAAGGGCAGATCATATCATCATGCTAGTCTCTCCGCTTTGTGAACGCCCAGATTATTCACAAAACTATGACTATGAATATTTAAGAGTAATGATTCTCATAAGGCGTGGAAGCCATCGTCTTATTACTCCAAGAGCTTTATTACAATATTGATGATTCATATAAGTTATGTAAGACACGTATAATAAAGATTGTCATTTTATTAATTAATGAAAATATTACAAATACATGTACATATAGCCCATCCAAAAGTTGGGTATAGGGCATATCCCTAACAAATCATTGGTTAAATGAGATTTAATCACATTCCGAATACAATATTCATTAAATGGATAAGTATATGTGGTGTGATCTCGTATCAGACCATCCTTTACCATACGGAAAAGCATATAATGCTTAAGTGATAAAATCTCATAAAACATTGTTCTAAGTTATTTACTAAACCGAATATTTTTCTAATGTTTATCTCTTCATCAATGACACTACTACTAGATTCATATTAAAATATAAATAACTATTTATAAAGAACAAGTAACTATCCAATAGTCGCAAGTTCTGATATCAAATATCAAAATAATTATAATAATATTTTAAATAACTAGACGAGAGATCTGGTATCCAATACCTAGTTAGTTTTCATATTGTGAGAATCAATATTCTTTATACACAACTATACACATCTCATTTATTTAGCTTTATAATTTGCCTTCAATTATTCACAACAATTGTAGATAATTGATTAGCAAACTGTGTCTGATTCAATTATTCACAACAATTGTAGATAATTGATTAGCAAACTGTGTCTGATACACTACCTCTAAAGGTCATTAAAGCCAAGAAACGTCATTATCAAACAAACAAATTCCTAATGGGGTTTTCTTAATGCCAGTCAAGAATCTCGAGACATGAACTAATTCAGGTCAATTCTTACTACAAAAGAAACTATTCTCTCTAGACTATTATATCCTAAAACAGATATCTATTTAGATTACCTAATGTGACTTAGTAGTTAAGTCACTAACCATCTTGATTTTCTAAGAAAATCGGAACAACAGTTCCTGATGGTTTTGTCTAATCTAACAATTCCAAGCCTACTCTTAATTTAGAACATATTCTAGAAAACCGCAACCATAAGTGAAGTCAGAAAACATATATATAAAATATACATGCAGTGAATTATAAGTTTAATTCTATATACATAACAGAATAAAGGAAACATAAGCGCCAATTTCCATAATATTACACAATGCCTTAGTTATGGATTTTTAACCAGTAGTTCCTCCCACTATTTTACATAATACCGTAATCCCCAATAGAAAACAAGAATCCAACAATTAAATTGAATTCCATAGTGAGAAGTGGACCCCATGAATATATTTCGACTCACTACTTTGGCACGTTCTCGCCTACGTATATTCACAGGCAGACAACTCATTGTCAATCACACTCATTGTGACTCCTGATTTCGGTCCTGACCATTTCTCGTTATGAATGCTTTGGCACGTTCACAAGGAGGCGTATCAAGGCTTCACTTGTCAGTGACAAACTCAAGTTACCGATGTAGTCCTGATAGCTTTGACACGTTCAGGATTTCCACTTTTACTTGAATTTGTCTCTTACCATATAAGTTCTACCAGCGCAAATGAACTACCATCAGCACGATACAACTACATCATCAAGAAAACATTTGCATCCATATTGATAAGACGGACCAAGAAACAAGTATTCCTAACACAAGTTACTCCACATAAAATGAAGATTTTAATCTAGATCAATTTCTCAACAGTTTAATTCTACATGGGAAAACATTACTTGACTTAACCATTAAATCTTCGTTATGTTTTCTGTTAGCGTAGAACCAAAAATAAAGAAACATCTAAATTGCATGCATATGAAAATATCAAAATTGGATTATATATCATATATCAAGCATGATAAATGTAATGGATGAAGGATCAGACCTGATCTGATACCATTTTTGTTGGGGTTTTAGCACGGCAGCAGCGGAAGCTCGCGGTTCGGGCGAAATCACAACTTTAAAATTTTTTAAAATTACCAAATAAATTATTTAATATCCAATATGAATAATTCATTCATAATTCATTCATATTTTACCTAAATATATTTATTTGATATCAAATAACGACATAAATAGGTTAGAAACATCGCGAAACGTTTACGAAAAGTTTTTCCACAAGATGACATAAAACACATTTTGGTTCGAACCGACCAACTAATACACATGAGGGCTGACCAGGTCAGCCCCAATAGTACTTGGGTAGTTCATGGGCTTCCCAAACAGTGGCCAATTCACTGTGTGGACAACAGACACCCGGTAAGCCTTAAACTCACCGGTGGTAAAGCCGTTTTTCACCGTTTTCGTATATTTCAACTCCGAAATAATTTCCGGAAATTGTTCCAATACCCAAAACACATCCAATATATTTATACAACATAAGTTTCATCACCAAAATCACAGAATTTCCATGATTTGGTAACCAAAAATATCATTTTTCATGCTTTAAATTCAATTTTCTCAATATTAATCATATTACTATTTACACCAACCAAAGTCACCACAAATGAAGAACTCAAGAAAAATTCTAGGAGTTACAAGAGTTTTCATAACACTCTAGAATGGCAACAAGTCATCAAATGACAAAATTGAACTAATATTACACTAATATTATCCAATCTAACTTCACACATGCATCTAACCTCCAAATCCATCTTCCAAATCAAAAAGCCCCAAAATATAAGAGAGGAAGAAACCCTAGAACTTGTCTATATGCTCAAGAATAAGAAAAAAACTTTCTAAGTTTAAGAGTTATAAAGATTACCTCCAAATCTCTTAATTTCCTTAAATTTTTTCTTGATTTCTTCACTTTCTTCCTTGTTTCTTCAAACAAATTTTTGGATGCTTTCATGGAGATGGATTTCGGCCATGGAGGTTCTTTAATGAGAAAATAAATTTTTCTCACTTAAAAATAATGGTCCAAACCGACTTTAAAAGGGAGGAATGGTATTTTGGTCATTTTGTCAATAAATCTAATTAAACAATAATAATAAGCTTTAAGTTAACAAATCTAATTTGTAAACTTAATATTAATAAAATTATGCCACATGTAACCAATAATAATCAAACATATTGCATAACATTTATATAATATTGAAATAATTTAATTATCTAGATATTTAACATTTGAACATCTAAATAATTAATTAATGCGATTATTATTATATATGTATTTTTATTTACATTAAATAAAAAATACATAAATTAATGGTATGTGTCAAAATCTCATTTGACAATTAATTAATATGTATCAAATCAAATCTTGTATCAAATACAAATACACATTAATTATTAATTTACCAAAATGCCTCTAATACATGTATTTTCGTTTAACGGTTTAAACGATTCGAATTAACTCATTTAATCCGGTGAAATATTATGAATAATCTATATTATTCATAACGCGTTGCCCGAGTGCTCAACGAGTACACTTCATATTGTGGGACTCTCTAAGTTTAGGTTTATCCGTCACAGAATCCAATTTCGTGTCCATAATTCACTCACTCATGAATTATGACGACCACAGATAATCTCGTTAAACAATGCAAGTTGAGGTCATTGCATACGTATAATCTCTCCGTCACATACTATCAATATTATACCAGGGATATAGATAAGAACGTCAAATCCCTAAGGTATAATATAGTCGACTTTTAAATTTAAGATCTCTAAATAACACTCAGAACTCGCTTCCGAAGTATACCACAAACATGGATTTACTAGATCATAAATACGTACATGATACATATGCCCTGTACATATGACTGACGGATTCTATCTGATACTCACAGGATATCATGAGCATCAGTCCACACCCAACGAACAAGCGGAGGTATGATCTAACTAGATCAGTGACGTGACTGCAATTAAAGTGTGGAAGATATCTCATATATCCACCGTGGTATCTCAAGTCGAATGACCATTATGCTACTCGACTCGAGAAGATTCTTATTGACGTTGGTGTACCATTTATTAGGAAATATTTGGTGAGTCGTTCAATGTTTATCAAATAAACACCTACATGTCTATACGAGTCTCCCGAGACTCATGGTTCATTGGGATAAATCATCGGACCAAGTCATGATATACGACATGTACTGATCTCAACAGATTTTACTAACCGACCCGTGTTAGTAAATCTTGACCAGAAACTTTATTTGATAATATACTTCTAGTAGTGACATTTCCTAATGTCAATTACAAACTACTTTATAATTGCGCACTACAAAATATATTATCGGGTATTTATCTAATATATACATATCACTAAATCATATTTAGTTTCAATCTAATCGTAATTAGATCGAATATGTATATAAAAACAAGAGGTATTACCATAAATAAGTACTATTATGGAAAAATGAATTGCTCATATTCATGAGTCGGATGTAAATACGATTCGGTTTGGCACTCCAAGCACCAACCCTAATATTATAAACCTTTCTTTTCCCATTTGTATTTTCGATGTGGGACTACTCCCTCTATTTTCTATACAAACTCTTACAATACCCCACATTTGTATAGTAAATAGTGGCGGTACTGTACATAGCATGATTTGGAGAAAACTTAAAACGATATGCATTAGGAGAGGTGTCTTTTGGACTTGAACATTCCTTAGTAAGTGCTTATTTGATTTATCGATGAGTCAGTGTGTATAGGAGACATTGGACTGTTCATCATATTTTATAAATCAAGACAATAAGTATCAAACATATCGAATTTTGACACATTTTGATTCATACGGTTGCGTTCATTCTGGTCATGAACAATCCTATATTCATAGGAGCTTTAGAGAATTTAGCCATTTCATTCTCATAAATGCGACCCCACATTACTCCTATATAGGTGACACAAACATCGTTAGTGTCATTAAGAATGATTAGTCATTCATCCTTATCGTCATAGTATCATAACTTTCATTATCATAGGAATGAGCAACTTGTTATGCTTTATCGCTTGAGTTTTACCCAACTAGTTTTCCACATTGAACCTAGACTTGAATTACCAAATTGCTAGGTTGGGTGTCCGCTAGGTTACTTATCATTGTGTTAGCTTTAAGCCCATTCCCCTCGATAAATATAACACTTGCTCCTTTGGTATACCATTTGTTAATTGATCTGCAATATTCTCCTTTGATTTTTTAAATTCAATGGAAATAATGTCAGTCGAGAGCATATGTTTTAAAGTGTTATGTCTTCGTCCTATGTGCATTGACTTACCATTATTCATATGGCTCTTTGTTCTCCCAATAGCAGCTATGCAGTCACAATGCACACATATAGCTGTCACAGGTTGAGGCCATATTGGAATATCTTCCAAAAAATTCTTTAGTCATTCCGCTTTTTCAGCAGCTTTATCCAAGGCTATGAATTCTGATTCCATTGTTGAACGTGCTATACATATTTGTTTTTGTGATTTCCAAGATACTGTAGCCCCTCCAAGTGTAAATACATATCCACTTGTTATTTTTTCCGTATCATTCAAAATTCAATTGGCATCACTATATCCTTCCAAAACTGGTGGATATTTGGTATAATGTAATCCATACTTCATTGAATATTTTAGGTATCTTAATACTCTAACTAAAGCATCCCAATGATCTTTTGAAGGATTACTAGTATATCTTGCCAATATATTCACAGAGTATGCAATGTCCGATCTAGTACAATTCGTGATATATTATAGTGTGCCAATTATACGAGAATATTCTAGTTGTGCAACACTATCCCCAATATTTTTCTTTAATGTACTCTTAGGATTAAAATGAGTTTTAGATGGACTACTCTTAAAATGTCCAAATTTCTGAATAATTGCTTCCACATAGTGTGATTGGATGAGAATATAGCCAACACTACTTCTTTGAATTCGAATTCGTAAGATAACATCAGTTTTCCACATGTCTTTCATATCAAAGGTCGAATTCAATATTTTCTTTGTGGAGTTTATGACATTTAGATTTGGTCCCATGATGAGCATATCATCAACATATAAATATACAATGACATATGAATCATTATTCATTTTCTTGATGTAAACACATTTATCACATTCATTTATCCGAAATCCATGTGATAACATTGTATGATCTAATTTCTCATGCCATTGTTTGGGTGCTTGTTTAAGTACATACAGTGACTTCACAAGTTTACATACCTTTTTCTCTTATCCTTTTGCTACAAACCCTTCAGGTTGTTACATATAAATTTCTTCATCTAACTCACCATTTAAGAATGCGGTTTTTACATCCATTTGATGTATTTCCAAATTATAAATCACCGCAATCGTAATTAACATCCTTATAGATGTTATTCTGGTTACTGGTGAGTATGTGTCAAAGAAATCAAGTACTTATTTTTAACGGTATCCTTTAGCTACCAAACGAGCTTTGTATTTATCAATTGTACCATCAGACTTCAATTTCTTTTTGAAAATCTACTTATAACCAGATGGTAAGTCTACTAACTCCCATGTATGATTTTGTAGAATGGATCCTACTTCGCTATTTATTGCTTATTTCCAATAAATAGATTCAGTCAAAGTTATGACATCTTGATAAGTTTGAGGTTCTGCTTCAATGAAAAAGGTTAAAAAATCAGGTCCCTAATCTTTTGCTACATTGATTCTTTTTCCTCTTCTAGGTTCTAAATCTTTCTTTTGGAGAGTTGATGTTGATTTATTTAGTTCCAAAACCTTATCTTGAATACCAGATGAAGAGGCAACATCAACCCCGTTCTCTTGACTAAATTCAAGGCCTTTACGTTTATTTTTATCAAGTCTATCCTTATATGGAAATATATACTCAAACCATTCAGTATTATTAGACTCGATAATGGTATTTACTCGGATATCCGAAATTCTAGATTTAATTATTAGAAATCAGTATGTTGCACTATTTTTAGCATATCCAATAAACATACAATCAATAGTTTGAGGTCCAAGTTTAACTCTTTTAGGCAAGGGAACTTGAACCTTTGTTAGACAACCCCACACTTTCAGGATTTTGTATGCCGGTAGCCTTTTCTTTCATTTTTCATATGGATATTGATCACTTTTCTTTGGTGGAATTCTATTTAAGATGATATTAGCCGTAAGTAAGGCTTCACCCCACATATTATGCGGTAAACCAGAACTGTTGAGCATAGAATTCTTCATATTATTTAAAATTCTATTTTTCCGTTCAGCCACCCCATTCTGTTGAGGAGTATATGGTGCTGTTGTTTGATGAATTATTCCATTAGAAGTATAAAATTTTGCGAAGGCATTAGATTCATATTCTCTGCCTCTATCAGATCGTAAAATTTTAATCTTTGTCTAATTGATTTTCCACTTCAGCTTTATATGTCTTAAACATATTCAAAGATTCGTCTCTTTGCTATGTATCAAATATACATAACAATATCTACTACTATTATCTATGAATGTAATAATTCTTTCCACCACGACTTGGTATTGATTTAAAATCACCCAAATCTGTATGAATTAATTCTAGAAATTCATTTGATCTTTTAGTCACATATTTATAGGACTTGCTAGCAAACTTGATTCAACACATGTTTCACATTTATGCATATTATCTTTTGTAAAATTAGGCAGCAAACCAAGATTAACCATTCTATCCATATATTTAAAGTTTATGTGACCTAGTTTAACATGCCATAATGTAGAAGATTCAAGCAAGTAAACATAAGCCTTATTTATTTTATTAATAGTAGCATCAGTAATTACATTGAGTTTGAAGAGCCCTACAGAGAGGTAGCCATTTTCCTACAAATATTCCCCCCTTGGTGAGAACGAGTCAAATTCAAATACAAGTTTAAAACCCATCTTACTTAAAATAAAACCAGAAATAAGATTCTTGGTAATTTCAGGGACATGTAATACATCCATAAGGGCAAGCTCTTTCCCGGAAGTGAATTTGAGAACCATTTTCCCTTTTCCAACAACATTTGTAGCAATTGCATTGCCCATATATAATTTTTCATCGCCATTGTTGGGAGTGTAGGTGAGAAACATATTTATGTTTCCACATATATGTCTTGTTGCACCAGTATCCATCCATCAATCTTTACTATCAGTCAATAAATTGACTTCAGAAACAACAATACCAACAAATTCTTCTTCAATAATATTTGCTTGTTTATTGTTGTTATTACCATTTGGATCATGATTTCCTTTCTTGTGGTGACAGTCTAGTGCTCGATGTCCAATTTTTCCACACACCCAACAAGCACCTCTAATTCCCTTGAAATTCTTCCCTTTTACAGCAATAACTTTCTGAGTTTTATCTTTCAATTTATTGTTCCATTTATTCTTCTGGTTTTGAGGCTTAGGCTTAGGCACCCCTCCACTCTCAATGACATTTGTTTTGGCTTTAAATTATGAAACATTTAGCCCTTCACTCTTGCTGTGATCTTCTTTCACCCTTAGTTTGAGAACCAGATCCTCCATTGACATATCAGTCTTTTTATGCTTTAAATGTATCTTGAAATGATTCCAAGATTGAGGTAATTTTTCTATCAAAGATCTGAAAGCAAACTGCACTGGTAGAACCATGCCTTCGGCCGCAAGTTCATGGAGAAGAATATGTAATTATTCGACTTGGTTGACAACAATCTTTGAATCCACCATTTGGTATTTTAGAAATTTCCCAACAATGAACTTCTTTGAACTAGCATCTTCAATCTTATATTTATTCTCCAGGGATTCCCATAGATCCTTGGCAGTCTTATAAAATCTGTATACATCATACAAAGAATCATTAAGGTTGTTCATAATATAATTCCTACATAAAAACTCATTGTGTTTCCATGCATCAATCGCATTGAGTTTTTCCGCATGAATATTATCTCCCTCTGCCACAGGTCATTCTTCATTGACGACATGTGCAAGGTTCAATGTTGTTAGATAAAACAATATTTTCCGTTGTTATCATTTAAAATCCAGTCCTTTGAACTTGTATGGTTTCTCAACATGAGGCTTCACAGCATTCGCAGATTGTTCCATAATTTCTTCTATAGATTGTTGAAGAAAATATCAACGAATGTAATAAGTTTTATTGAATATACTTTAAATGGTATCAACAACACAAATAAACCAGAAATACAAAGTAAAATAGAAACTTATAATGCAAGTAAACAAAATTAATAACAAAACACTGACTTATATAGATTAAGGCTAGCACACAAGCTATGTCCTATAGTAGAAATTCGCCCATACTCTTGTGTTTGTAGTTCGTTAGACGTCTGCCACCAGGATTCAACAATCTGCAAGGCGAAATTCTACACTGAATAATTTGACCCCTGACGAATTTACTTGATGTTTTTGTTTTCTAGGATCATATGGATATCAAAATTGTATATGGAAAATTCTTTATATCTTCTCTACAAAACTGTTTTGTATTTATATATATACAAAAAATGGAAAAATATTAATGATAAGTGTAAACATTTTTTAGTTATTTCAGAAGGGTTGTGTTGATCAGACACAACCTTCTGAATCAAAATCAAAATTTTATACAAGAAAAAACACTTTTTTCAAGTAAGCAAGGTATTTAATGAATCCCCAAGAGCCCAAGAGCCCCAAGGCCCATCTTTAATTTAATTAAATATATATTAAATATATTAATTAAATCTAATACCAAACTAACCAACCACACTCATCCAAACCCAAGCCCAAGCCCAAACCCAAGCCTTGCTTTTTCCAATTTAATTTAAGTGTCTAGAGAACACTTATAAACCTTTCATTTCCCATTTGTATTTTTGATGTGGGACTACTCCCTCTATTTTATATACAAACTCTTACACGATCTCCCCCTTTATATGATTTTCATGATGCAAAATCACATCTGTCACGACCAAATATCGGGGTGAATGACAAATACATAATTATTTCAAATTCGATTTTAAACAATTTGAGTTTCCGGACTTCGATTAAGCCCTGGTTTTTTCCTATACACTCGTAATGGAATATAGTATTTCATTAAATTATTTAAAATTACACCCATATTTGATATCCATGGGTTAGACCCATTTTCGCTGCGCGGGGCACCGATCCGACCGTAGGGGTTCCACAACTGCCCCAACAAAATGATATCAATAGCAAAGACTTAACCACACAACACATGTTTTTGAATCTATGCCATAGTAATTTTAATTTAATTATGCATAAGACATATTGGATATGTATTACATGTTTTAAATTAAAACTTTGACTTGATTGTCATAAATCCCCTGTGATTAGGTGATTACTTTATTTAAGTAATAATATTAGTAATGTTGGAGCATTATTGGATGGTCTGTCTTGTCAATACGGAGATGAATGAGTTCTTACTACTTATATCCAATATCGTCATTAGTGTGAGGGTATATATGCTCGGAACTTAGGTCGCTCCAGTAAAATATTAGATGTAGCGTGATGAGTTAACATAGTCACCCAATATCTACATAAGAAGCTCATTAGTGCACATTGACAAGTATACTCCTAGAACACTTCTTAATCCAATATCATCCTTAGTGTGAGGATAAGAAATAGTTCAGGACCAAACTATGAATAACATGAATGTGATTGACCTTGGAGGTCTACCTAACAAGTTTACAAATACCAATATCGTTATTAGTGTGAGGCTGGAGTAAATGTCATGGGATCCACTTCCCGCTATGAAATTTTGATAGTCAAATTTCTATTTTTCCGTTAAGGGAGATTACATAATTACTTAAAGTAGTGGGAGTGCACTAATAGATTTAAAATTCCATAATCAATTACTGTTATTACTTTTGAAATGAAAAATATCCTACTACTACTTAAAAATATTGTCTTGTAAATGGCTGCTGCTAATCCATTGATGAAACTTTTGGATTCCAATAAGCTAAAAAGAGCCAAGAACTATTTCAAATGGGAAATAAACATGCGTTTTGTCTTGGAATTTGAAAAGTTGACTTATGTCACTATCAATCCACTGCCTGTTGAAATCGATCCTGACTCCACTCTAGAAGAGCGAGATACTTTTGATAGATGGAAGGATGATAACCTGAATGTGAAATACTACATCTTGGGATCGATAGTTCTAGATTTTTCTGAAACAGTACATTGAAGTACCGGATGCTTGGAGCATCATGCGAACACTTAAGGAGTTGTTTGAGGAAAACCAAGAAATGGAACTTTATTGAAGGTCTAAGGAATTGTTCTGTGCTGAATTCAAGGAGTGAGGAGATGTCAATACTCATGTTTTGAACATGATACACCAGATTCGATATCTGGAACGACATGGCATTGTGTATGATGAACGGTTGGGCCGAAATTTGATTTTGTCTTATTTGCATGGTTCTTATGCTGACTTTGTATTAAATTTCCATATGCATTCGATGCAAGCCACATACGAAGAACTTCATAACATGCTACGCACAACGGAGCAAGATTTGAAGAAAGGCAATCCCACACTGTATCTCAATGGTGGAGCTGGCTCTTTAAAGTCTTCTTAGAAGTCAAAGAAAATAAAGATTGGGAAGAAGAAGATATCAAAGAAGAACTCCAAGAATCGAAAAGACGCAAAATAAAAAGTAGCTCGTGATCAATATCTACATTGCAAGAAGTCTGGACACTTGAAGAAGAACTGTCCAGAGCTTAAAGGAAAAGCAGGACCCTCAGGTATGCTTTGTATTTTTCCAATTATTGACATCTCATTAACCTTAGATGCAAAGAATGGATGGATGTTAGACACTGGCAGTCCTACTCATATTTGTAATTCCCTGCATGAAATGAGGGTTAGAAGAAGGTTGAATAAATGAGAGATCCAGCTTAGAGTTGGCAATGGCGAGACATTGGATGTCAAGGCAATAGGAACAGTTGTTCTAGATCTCCGAAATGGATGTAAATTAGATTTGCATGACTGTTATTATGTTCTCTCAATTATCAAACAAATAATATCACTGCCAATATTGGATAAAGAGGGATATAAAATAAACATTAAGGATGAAACTTTATATTTTTATGATAAAGATAATTTATTGAAATGTGATTGTTCTTTATCAAATGGTCACTATGTTTCGGAAACATGTAGAGATGTCTTTAATATAGAGTAAAATACAAGTAGGAAGTCTGAATTAAATAATACTGAATTATGGCATATGAGATTGGGCCACATCGGTGTTAGACGTCTATCCAAATTGGTAAATGATGGTTTGATTGAAAATCTTACCTTAGATCCTTATCCAATTTGTGAGTCATATATCCAAGGAAATATGAAAAATGCCCCATTTCAAGGTGTTGGACACCGTGCTGGAGATTTCTGGAGCTAATACACAACGATGTGTGTGGTCCATGAAATCATGCCGCTCATGATGGTTCCACATACTTTGTGACTTTCACAGATGATAATTCTAGATATGGATATGCCTATTTGATGAAATATAAGTCAAAATCATTTGACAAGTTCAAAATATTCTGAAACAAAGTAGAAAAATAAACCGGTAAATTCATTAAATGCCTTAGACTAGATCTAGGAGTGAAGAATTCAGAAATTATTTAAGGGAGAATGGAATTCTTGCCCAATATAGCCCACCAGGAACACCGCAACACAATTGTGTGTCTGAACGTAGAAATCATACTTTTTTGGATATGGTATGATCCATGATGAGCTATACAGATCTTCTTTATTACCTTTGGGGTTATGCTTTACTAACTGTTGCCCACATACTTAATAGGGTTCCATCAAAAGTTGTTTTTACGACCCCCTATCAGATATGGTTCGGTAGAAATCCAAGTCTTAGACATTTAAAGATTTGGGGTTGTTCTGCATACGTTAGAATTGTGCAGCGGGATAAAATTGTTGGAAAATTATGACCCATAGCATCACTATTTGTACAGAACATGGTGTTGTTGTACAAATTAACTATGTGACAAAGGAAATTGCTCTTTTATCATTTGTAATTGGATTACCGAGATATATAAATGATAAAAGTCCATATGATTAGTTCCGGATTAATAAGATATGAGACAATATTAATCCACTAAGGTTTAATCATTAAAATATCCATAGTCGTAGTATTATCGAGATTGGACATCGATAATGCGGAATAGACTAGTATTGCACTTGTGCGCGTTGTGGGAGCATAACGACATAGTTCTTATATATTTAAGTATTGGATACTTATGCAAGTGTAATAGGAGGTTGTGTTTACCGATGGTACGGAAACAGCTTCGCTCTGGATAGACCCATCGGAATTCCATTGATAGTATGACTATGTGTCTATGGAAGTCCGAATCAGGGTAGGTATATTTGGTCTTAACCTGAGACTTGCATCGCTAATACTTGCGACAATCAATATACTTTGGTTTTGGTCGTCCAGGGCTTTAACAGGTTCTGTGTACGCCTCTTCTGGGTATATTGAGAATCGTAGTGTATTGGGTGTGACGTCGAGATGGAAGTATCACTCCAGTCATATGGAGATGATGGTCACGTAGGATAAGGAACTAGTACTCTTGTGTGCTGCAACTATCGGGATAATTGACTAGGTCATACTTATCCGATTATAGAGACTAGTTACCAGAGATCCGATATATGCTTCGTACGGGGCAGACACAATTCCAGCCCCAGGCCTAGCATGTGACATCCGATACTGGATCACAATACGCAATACTAAGTATACTACGCCTGATACAGATTATATATTCCTTTAAGAATATTTCTGGAGAATTGGGTAGACACGGTGCTTTGCTAGAAGCCAACCATGTCTTGTAAATCGGTAAAAACATAGTACTAGGTACTTACGTGTTCGGATAGTCCGACGACCGGATTTACTGCCAACATATCCAGGGATCTCATGGGTCGCTTCCCGAAGATTCACCGATGACGTATGACTCGCACATAATTAATATTAATTATAAGAGAGAGAAAATTAATCTAGGATTAATTACGGAGAATTTTATCTGGGATAAAATTCAATTCAAGAGAGAGAACGATTAATTTGGAATTAATCGATAAAATAATATATTCAATATATTATACGAAATTAGATTTAGAAGCAGAATTAAAATTAGATTTTAATTCAGGCGAACGAGTTAATTTAGAATTAATTCGCTAGCGACGTGAATAGTAATTTTGTTAGGCATAATTATTTAATTAAATTTGATTTAATTAAGTCACAACGGAAAATTCGTTAATTCAGAATTAGCGAACCCGAGCCCGGGAGTGTTTGCGGGCCCACTCGGATTTTGAATCAAGTGGGGCCCACAAGTCACATCACGCGTCACATCATTAGTCACTCAAGTGATGGAAGTCTTGTCACTTTTTGGTGATTGACATCTTGTCATTCTTTGATTGATGTGAGTTGTTGAAGGCATTAATGCATTGTACCAATTTTTTGGAAAAATTGCAAATGGTATATCTTTTATTTGATTTTTGAAATCAAACACACACAACTCACTCATCTCTTTTTCTCTCCCTCACTCTTGGCATTGTGCCAAACATTTCTCTCCATTCTTGGCTTGGCCGAGACACACACAAGGAGAAGGGAAACAATTTGTTGCAAATTTTTCCAAGTGCTAGCACACTAAAGAGATCATTCAAAGGTGATAGGGAAACCCATTCATGAGCATGGAATCAACACTCAAAGCTTGAAGCTTGAAGAACCACACAAGGAGGAAAACCTTGGAGCATAAATTTTTTTTTTTTTTATGTTCATCGCATTCAAAAGCCGATCAAAGTGAGTATTTCCGCTACTTTACTTTGTAGTATTTGCACATTTCATTGTTTTATTTGATATTGGTTTGACCTAGAAAACCCAACAATGGTATCAGAGCGGTTATTAAGCAAGAAATTGAATTAGGGTAAAATTTGGGTAAATTTGATTTGAGCATGATTTAACCAAATTATTTGTTTGAACATGCTTGTATATGGATAACTTGGAGTTATATATGATCAATTTGACGAAAATTGAATTGGACTAATTTTCCCCATTTTCTTTGGCTTGGCCGAATGTAACTAGTGCCCTAATGTCATGGTATTTTTTGTTCTTTTAATCATTGGATGAGTTTAAAGACTTGGGATAAATTGATTAATGATTTAATGGATTGAAATCAAAATCTGTTCGTGACCTAGTAAGCATGAAATGAGTTGATTTTGTTTCAATTGTGTTGGACATGAATTGAATATAATAAAGTATGATTAATTAGTGTAATTGGTATTTTGGAAATGTTAATTTGACTAATTAATTATGGCTAATGCACTTTAATTGGTTAAATTATGATATTTGGAATATTGGAATTTAATTAGTTGGGCTAATTGTGAATTGGGTTAATAAAGTTGTATTTGGGCTTATTGGGCTTGGTTGGGCCAAGTTTGGTTTAGGTTAATTGGTTGGATCCAATTGGGCCTAAAACCATTTCCATAAAGTCCAAATGTAATATAATATAATGGGCCTTTAAATATTTTAATTGGGCCTAATGGACGTAAATTGAATTTTGGCAAAAGGTGATTCCTTATTGGGCTTTGGTTGCCAAAGTCCATGCCTTATAAATTAATTGAAAGCCCATTGGACTTTAATTAAATTGACATTGGATGTTAAATTAGGCTTTGAGACCCATAAAGATTAGATTTTGAATCTAAGTCGCAAAGGCTCATTAATAAAGTGTAATTATTTAATTTGGAATTAAATAAAGAATTAATATTGAATACAAATTAAATTGGATTTAATATTGTAGTTTGATATAATTCAAGAATTCGTATTTTGAGTACTTATTCTTAAACGAGTTGGACTCACGCAAATCAAATCGTTGTTTGAACATTGGATGGTCATTAATTTCAGATTAATTAATTGGATTAGATTGATTGATAACATGCTTTGTGTGAATACATGGATGTGATGTATGAATAATGTATATCAGATGGATATTAGATGGGTCAGGGCAATTTTGGAAATTGTTGAAATAAATTTAGAATTTATTAAATTGGACCTGCGTGTCCAGCCTATTACCTCTTGATTCTTTGTATTTCTCTTCTCACCTATTCCCCTCAATATAAATGAGGTTTCTTTAGAAGTGTTATGTAATTGGGTAGTGTAGGACACATAAATTGGACGACGCTGTTCCAGGCTCGCGACCCGGTTGGGAGTACAGAATAGCCCACGGGGGAACTAAACTGGAGAAATAACATGGAGTCGCCACCCGGTGTGAACCGGGAAAATGATTTAAGGCCGCACTCACCTCTCGCAAGGGAAGACCTCAAACCATTGGGTTCGGAATGGTCCCTTACTTATGCCACTTGTAATGATATGATTTGTGCAATAATCTAACCAAGCCTAAGCAACATATATTTCCAAGGATAATCTATTCCTAAGTTCGCATGTATACAATAAATCATCATGACGGCAAACATACGATATCACACAATAATCTCATGAACATGTTAAATCATCAAACACGAAAAATAAATAACAACCTAATCATGAATGTAAATTGAATGCCTACTGCGAAAGAAGATAACTGAATCATGCATAGAGGAATAACGTACTAACAGCTAAATCATGCTTAAGAACCAAGTAACATACTAACAACCTAATCATGCTTGAACACCATCTCACGGACACATCAATTAGATAAATACGGGAATACAAATAGATGATAACAGTAAAAGTATCAATAATGGAATGGTATGATTAATTACATGATACAAGAGGAATCACCCAAGAAGTAATTATGCAGGAATATTGATGAAAAGGAATCAGTTCAGTGTATGTGCGTTCGTGTAGCGTTTGTAAACATGTTCGAACGGTAAACAGAAGGTTCGCGTTCGTATAGCATTTGAGAATGCATTCGAACGCGTTCGAACGGGACAAGACCTGATGAAACAAAATGCATGCGCGTTCGAGTAGCATTCGTAAACGCATTCGAACGGTAAACAGAAGGTTCACGTTCGCATAGCGTTTGAGAACGCATTCGAACGAGAAAAGACTTGATGAAACAAAATGCATGCGCATTCGAGTAGCGTTCGTAAACGCGTTCGAACGGGAAACAGAAGGTTCGCATTCGTATAGCATTCGAGAATGCGTTCGAATGGGACATAACCTGATGCATGATAGACGACGCAAACACATACACAGATGCACAATGTAGGACCCCGTGTGCCCGATTGTACTCATTCCCATTCAATCGAGTATACCTCGTCCGACGCGGCAAAACATCGTGGTAAAGGTAGCCTCTAGGCATTTTCCCTCGAATAGAGGACCTTTAATCCACCCTACTTAGCCCATGCGCACTAGAACGCAATGCATACAAATGAATAAAACAATGATGTGGAACTCCGTATATCCGATTAAACATATCTCACATTCAATCAAACATACTTCATCCGGCACGACAAAACATCGTGGTAAAGGTAGCCCTTTAGGCATTTTCCCTCGAATAGAGGACCTTTAATCCACCCTAGTTAGCCCATGCACACTAGAATGCAATAAATGCGTAAATAGAACAATGATATGCAAAGGGTGAATGACATGATAAAAGGCGCAGCAAAACATCGTGGTAAATGTAGCCCTTTAGGCATTTTCCCTCGAATAGATGACCTTTAATTCACCCTAGTTAGCCCATGTGCATTACATTATAATGCATATAAAATAAAGACAACAATGTAGGACTTCATATACTCGATTGAACATATCTCACGTTCAATCCAACACACTTTGTCCGGCGCGGCAAAATATTGTCGTAAAGGTAGCCTTTTGGACTTTTCTTCCCTCAAATAGAGAATCTTTAGACCAACATACTGAGCCCATGCGCATTATATCATCAATACACAAATAAATAATCGTACGGAAATTAAATGGCGGAATAATAAAATGCGAATAATAAACGAACAAGATACAAAAGCAAAGTGAAACATGTGCCGTTTGCTCAAGTGGTACGTGGAGTTGTATCCCAAGTACCGACCGCACTACCGTCCATTCGGATTCGGCTACGGAATTTACGTCTGGGTTTCCATCCTATATACCACGAGAGATGACATATTTTCCCATCCATTCAAAGGCCACAACATGCATCCACAAGCGACTCTCATGCGAAGAAAATAAATAAAATAATTAAAAGATTAATGAAAATAAATAAGAAAAGTGCCCTCAGGTCTAACCTCTTAGGTCGTCTCTCGAAAGTGCGTTATACGGCCGTCGGAAGGATTGATGCTCCGTAACTCCTCCGGTTCATTGGTCCACTGCTCTCGTTCGTTGCCTCGCTGTTTTGAGTCATAGTTCCCTCTATTTTTTCGCTGTTCTCACTGTATTTGGTGTATTAATGGACTATTTTTGTGGTTTAAAGGGGGTTTGGGCTGCTGTTTTGCGTGATTGTTTAAGGGTTTTAAAGTGTAGTTTTTTGTTCACTGTTTAGGTGATTTTGGCTACTGTTTTGGGGTATTTGGGCTGTAGTTTTGTTGCGGCAATGAGGGCTATTTTGGTTCTATGATTTTCGGTGGATGCTTGCTGTTTTAGGGGTGTGATCTTCGGCTATTGAGAGTGAGGAATGAGAGGAGAATTCTTTGTTGCTTATCTTGTGTTATGCGTGAATGTGCTAGGGTGTCTTAGGGTTGGTTTAGGCTTCTTTTTATAGGCAAAGGCTAGGGTTTCTAAGGTTTGAATAGGAATGGATCAAGTAATTATGGGGTAATATTTTGATTAGTGTCTCACAAGGAAAAAACTTCTTAACTTAGGGAGGAGATTTGGTTTGATTGGGAATGTGATATATTTGATTTGTTTATTTAGGTATGTTAATTATTTAGATTGGGATGTGATTTATTTAATTTAGGAAGGATATTATTTTAATTTGTGACATGTTTTAAATGTTTTAATTATTTTTGGGTGGGTTTTGGTGGGCTAATTGGGCTTGGGCGTGAGGCTAGCAACAAAACCAGAAGTACCGACACCGTTTGAACGCCGATTCGAACGCTGCACGAACGCCCGCAATCTGCTTGACATTCGAACGTGTTTACGAATGCAACACAAACGAAAGTAGTGAACATGTTATTTGTATCCGATGACATACTTATTCTGAATTTCCCCTTCTGACATTCGTTTCCTGCGACTTCCGTGACTTAAAAGGCAGTGTCTCCAAATAAAACTCATCATAGGGACTTATATGCAAAATGCAGTGCCTACAGGTAGAAGTAAGAGTTGTGCTAGCGGGAGAGAGGAAATGGAGAGATTTGTTTTAGGAACAAAATATTTTTAAATATCCATCCGCATATCATTATTAATTTATTTATCGCGCCTTATTATGCTTTTAGAATGCATGCTTAAGGGTGTATGATGAGACCTAATCAAAGATAATTAATTGGTTGCCAATTACGCGAGAAAAACCCTCAACAAATATTAAGCGTTTTTCCTTCCATTGAATGATTCATTCTCAAGATCCAAGATTGGCACTGGTTTGTTGGCCAAAGTCAAGACCTTTGTCCATCGCGGATGTGTTTGAATCATGAAGGCTTTGTTCCATATCGCATGTCTTGTCCAAGTTGTGATTTTTTGGCCAAAGTCAAGATCACTTCTTGTCCATCGACATCGATTACAAAGCTTTCCAAGGTCAATGAGTCTCGCTTAACTGGAATCATTAAGTTTGTTGTGCCAAAGCCAAGGCTTAGTTGATTCAGAGGAAAAATGTTAGGGAATATATCAGATATATTGGCATACATTAGATATATGTTTCAGACTTGGATATCCACCTACTGGATCTAGGAATTGGATGAGATCCAATTGATCTTAGAGATATACCTAGTTAAATATCATACAGCTTGTTGGCCAAAGTCAAGGTTGTGTGTTATTTAACGGGATCCTAGCCCACTAGGAAACTAGGTTTCCCGAGTATTCAACAAAGGGTTAGAGGCTCACCGAAAAATAGTGGGAGGCAAATATTAAATTTGCAATTTCGTTTAGATACTTGCCAATACGCACTCATTTCAATTTTTCGTCATTAATTTAAATATATATTAGTTGGACTAATATTTAATCGTTTTTTTAATTAAACAGTTGGACTGTATTCAAACTACTTCAAATAATGGTTGATTATATAATTGGATTATAGTAATCAATATATTTGAATTCAAATAATCAAATTATAGTTGATTATATGGTTAGACTATAGTAATCAATATATTTAATTGTACCTGAAATCGTTGATTGGATAGTTGGACTATTGAAATCAAGATAACTGAAAGATTAGCGTTTAGAACATAATCCTATGAGAAAATATCTTTAAACGGCTCAAATTTTCAGATTGGGAATAGAACCTCAGGATAGTCTTGGGAACTGAGAAGTTATTATATTTGATAGAGAAACATCTCGGACCTGAGCCCAGAGTTGAGCAAATAGTGGAGCATGAGTTTTAGATGACTCATGGTGATGATAACTTTAGTGCTCAATACTTTATGCTAGATGCAATGACACTTTAATTTCGTTGTCAAAATTAAGGATTAGATCCTTGTACCATGATGATGAAATTAAAGATTTTCATAGATTTATTCTTAAATCTTAGAAGTACAAATTGCAAAAGAAGCTCTTTTGCTCACGTATGTCAGATGGTACATCTTGTTAGACAATTATGATCCATAACATCACTATTTGTACAGAACATGATGTTGTTGTACAAATTAACTATGTGACAAAGGAAATTACTCTTTTAACATTTGTAATTGGATTACTGGGATATATAAATGATAAAAGTCCATATGATTAGTTCCAGATTAATAAGATATGAGACAATATTATCCATTAAGGTTTAATCATTAAAATATCCATAGTCGTAGTATTATCAAGATTGGACATCGATAATGCGGAATAGACTAGTATTGCACTTGTGCGTGTTATGGGAGCATAACGACATAGTTCTCATATATTTGGGTATTGGATACTCATGCAAGTGTAATAGGAGGTTGTGTTTACCGATGGTACGAAAACAGCTTCGCTCTGGATAGACCCCTCGGAATCCCATTGGTAGTATGACTGTGTGTCTATGGGAGTCCGAATCAGGGTAGGTGTATTTGGTCTTAACCTGAGACTTGCACCGCTAATACTTGCGACAATCAATATACTTTGGTTTTGGTCGTCCAGGGCTTTAACAGGTTCTGTGTATGCCTCTTCTGGGTATATTGAGAATCGTAGTGTATTGGGTGTGTGACCGGCGTAAACACACACGTATAACGCAAGCGTACGTATCGTTCAAGTAGTATAAAAAGTATCGATCCCACGAGGACTTAAAACCTTTTGTTATCAATTTATGGGGCCAAATGATTACCAGTATCTAACAGGTTGTTTAATTGATTTGAAATGGCGACGATTCTAAATTTAAAGACAAGTAAATAAAATTGTTCGAAAGTAGATTTTAAGAAAATTTAATATTAAAAACTATCTAGGGTTGTGATTTATTCCAATATTAATTAAAGATGAAGTGATTATCTTATAGTTGGGTAATATATTGATTTATTAACCTGGAACACTAATTTATGTAAAAGCCTATTCCGATGGTCAATTACAAATACATAGTATAATCCAATTGAACCATATGTCTATGTCAACCAAATTACCTAGATTCATTAAGATTAAGTTCCAATTATGGCTACCCCCGACCGACATGTATATTCCTATCCTGTAAGAAAATCTATTAAAAGGGTTATCTATCCTCAAGGAAGATCGTGGGCTATTAAGTCTAAGGTCTTAAACTTAAAATCCCTATGTCTAGTTCATTTTAAGTTTACCTAATCAATTTAATTAATGGCCAGTTAATAAAAAGGCATTAAGATTAAGACTCAATAAATAAATCTTTATATTACCCAAATTATAATCTAACCCTTATAAACTGGTGATATTGGATTTCATCACAACCCTAGATAACTAACTTAGTTATGACACATAACTAGGGCTAGTAAAAACTTAAAAGTAAAAACCATAAAGTAACAGTGCTGAAAAGTAATTGCAGTAAAGTAAAAGCTTAAAAGTAAAATAAAATAAAATGCTAAGGTAAATGGAATTATTTATACTACTACTTATTTAGATATCTCCTAGTAAAATAATATATAAACTTGTGATTATTACCAACCAGCCATATAGGCGGTAACCTGATTAAGTCAATTTAAGTCCAACCAGCCATAAAGGCGGAACCAAAGTAAACCAGCCATAAAGGCGGAACTAAAATAAACCAGCCATAAAGGCGGAAAAGGAATTTTATTACCAACCGACCAATCTGGCGGTATCCTGATTAAGTCAATTTTAAATAGTAAATATATTATTTTTAAGGGAGATTAATCTAAATAGTAATAGTAAAAGAATTACCTTTCACCCTAGCATAAGGAAGCTACCTCCTCATAATGAATAGTAAAAACTGTAAGATAAAGAAAGTAAATTATTATTATTACAGAACGTAATTAAAAATTACAAAACTAAATTAAAAGAAACTTAGAGAGAGAAGAACTCCCTAATTACATCAAAGAAGTGAGAGAGAATGGTACACTGAAATCTGAAATTTCGAGCTCTATTTATAGGCGCAGATAAGGGTCCAGCGTCGCGACGCCAGCTACAGTGACACGTGTCACTTGCTGATTCACCGGCTGAGATTCTTATCCGATGACGTGGCACTGTTCATGACGTCATTGATGACGTCACGCTGACGTGTGAATGGCGATTGTTGGCACCGTTAGATCGTGACATGTGGCACCGGCGTACATTAGCAAGTCCGGCGTACATTAGCGACACGTGGCACGGCCCAAGATAGCATGATCGACGCATTTTAGCAGGTGGCGCACGTTAGCAAATTTTCTGATTGGTCAACGTGTCCACGGCGTACATTAGCAAGTCCGGCGCATGATGAGCGTCACGACGCGCAAGGCTTCAGCGTCGTGACGCTAAAATGACGATTTTGCCCTTTTTGTCCAGTTTTTCCTGTTTTGCTCCAATTCACCTCCAGAATGTCCTGAAACTTTATTTATCTACAAAATAACACAAAACACATCAAAATATTCACAAAACTCAAGTAACTATACAAAATATTAGGTTAAATGAGTGGAAAATAGTGATAGATTTACCACTCATCAGTGTGATGTCAAGATGGAAGTATCACTCCAGTCATAGTGGAGATGATGATCATGTAGGATACAGAACTGATGCTCTTATATGCTGCAGCTATCGGGATAATATGACTAGGTCATGTTTATCCGATTATAGAGACTAGTTACCAGAGATCCGATATGTGCTTCGTACGGGGCAGACACAATTCCAGCCCCAGGCCTAGTATGTGACATCCAATACTGGATCGCAATACACAATACTACGTATACTACGCCTGATACAGATTACATATTCCTTTAAGAATATTTATGGAGAATTGGGTAGGCATGGTTCTTTGCTAGAAGCCAACCATGTCTTGTAAATCGGTAAAAAAATGTAGTACTAGGTACATACGTGTTCGGATAGTCCGACGACCGGATTTACTGCCAACATATCCAGGGATCTCATGGGTCGCTTCCCGAAGATTCACCGATGACGTATGACTCAGACATAATTAATCTAGGATTAATTATAAGAGATAGAAAATTAATCTAGGATTAATTACGAAGATATTTTATCTATGATAAAATATTATTTAAAGAAAGAACGATTAATTTGGAATTAATCGATAAAATAATATATTCGATATATTATACGAAATTAGATTTCCACTCGGAATTAAAATTAGATTTTAATTCGGGCGAACGAGTTAATTTAGAATTAATTCGCTAGCGACGTGAATAGTAATTTTGCTAGGCATAATTATTTAATTAAATTTGATTTAATTACGTCGCAACGGATAATTCGTTAATTCGGAATTAGCGAACTCGAGCCCGGGAGTGTTTTCGGGCCCACTCGCATTTTGAATCAAGTGGGGCCCACAAGTCACATCACGCATCACATCACTAGTCAACTTTATCACTTTAATGTGACGGAAGTTGTTGGTAGGTGGTTGAGTGTGAAACACACTAGTGTGATGGCTTGAAAGACATTTACCATTTTTATTATTTTTGGTATTTGACTTTCATTTGTGTGTAATTAGATTACTCAACACAAAACAACTTCATCTCTCTTCCTCTCAATCTCTCACGGCTTTGAAGCCCTTTCTCTCTAATTTTCTCTCATTGGCCGAGAGTTACAAGAAGAAATGGAAGATTTGTGGCAAATTTTTCCAAGTGCTAGCACACTAATGAAGTCTTACAAAGGTGATAGGGAAACCCATTCATGAGCATGAAATCCATTCACAAAGCTTGGAGCTTGGAGCACAATATGGGGGCTTGGCCGAATACAACAACCATGGAGGAAAAGTTTTGTGTTCATCGCATCGCAAAAGCCGATCAAATTGAGTATTTCCGTAACTTTACTTTGATGTATTCGCACTTTTCATCGCTTAATATGATCTTGGTTAGACCGATAAAACCCAACACATCTGTCGAGCACTAAGTGTCGCAGATGATTGCTGACATCGATCATCTATGTTAGTTGGGCATTACCTACGTGGCCGAGACTGCCAAAGATTTGATCTTATAGTCTCTACCCGAAAGCTGGGGCAGGTTCATTATGAACCAAGAGTAAACTCTTGGAGAGTTGATGGCTATGCTTAAGGAGGCAGAGCCAGAACTTCTAAAAGGGCAAAGGCAAAATCATCACAGTCTTCTAGGAAGACAAATGACATGTCCCAAGATGTCTGCCTAAACTGTGGCAAACGGGGTCACTGGAAGCGTGACTGCCGTATGGACAAGGCAGACATGAAGGAAGTTAAGAGGGGAAAGGCTCCAGCTTCAAGTATGTTTGTCATAAACATGTTCACTATTAGTTTCAAAATTGGATTTTGATACTAGATGTGGTACATAGATATGTACTGATGTGCGTAATCTGCTGATTAGCAGGATACTGACTTCAATTGAGAACGACCTACGAGTCGAAAACGAGACGAAAGTCGATGTTTTAACCGTAGAATCCTAAGTTTAGGAACTACCATTCGGGTATGTACTTAAATTAGGAAACTGTTATAATGTAACTAGTTTTACTAGAAATATTATCTCTATATCTAAGTTTAACCCGTTGCGGGTATACCTTTATATTCTAGAACACTAAGTGTTTTATTTTATAAAGATGATATTGAGATAAACACATTAGATTTGAATAACAGTATTTATATTTTGAATATAAATGAATCTCATATGTATGACATGACAAAAAAATAGCTCAAACTGAATTAATCAGATGAGACTTATTTGTGGCATTGTTGTCTGAGACACAATAAACAAGACTCGTATATCGACACTTTCGAAGAGTGGATATTAGGACGAATTTGATTCTAATCAAATAATGTCTACGAATCTAGTTTATTAGGCAAAGTGCCTAAAACACTTTTTACTTGATAAAAGTGTAAATGCCACCGATCTGTTAGCCCTCGTTCATAGTGAAGTTAGTGGGCCCATGTCTAGCTAGGCTAGAAGTGGATATGAATACTTCGCAACCTTTACGGATGTGGCATCGCGTTATGGTTGTGTGTTTCTTGTGAAACATAAATCATAAACGTTTGATAGATTCAAAGAGTTTCGACTCGAAGTAGACAAAAACAGATCGGCAAGAGTATTAGACCGTCATGGTTAGACCATGGTGGAAAATACTTAAGCAATAAGTTTCTCGACTACTTGAAAGAGTATAGTATTCTTTAAATTAGGACTCTTCCCGAAAGACCTCAAATTTGACGGTGTGTCCAAACAGAGAAACCAAATTTTGTTAGACATGATAAGGTTAATTAAGAGTCTCTCTGAGCTACCATTTTCCTTCAAGAGATACACATTAAACAGTGCAATACTTATTTTGAATAAGGTTCCATGAAAATTTGTTTGACAGACTTCATATTAGATATGAACAAGAAAGAAACTAGGTTTTCTCATTCCTGAAGATTTGGGAATGCTAGGCATATGTTTGGATGATACCAAACTAAAACCCAAATCGGATAAGTGCCTAATTTGTAGGTTATCCTAGGATAACCAAAGTATAGTACTTATACAACTCACAAGAGAACAATTTAATTGTTGCTCTCCATGTGTTTTTCCTAAAAGGAATATCTATATGCGGTGGTAAGTGGGAGGAAAGTAAAACTCGATAAAAATTGGAGTAATACTATTCTAGGCACCGATTCCTTGACGGAACACAAACAGTTCATCAGGGATGAAACTGTACCACAATCTTCAAATACACAAGAACCGCGTAAGTCGGAGAGAGTCGGAAAATAACCTGAGAGGTATGGGTTTCTGATCTCACCTCATGAAGATGTCAATCATATTGAGGAACACGAACCGACTACGTATGAGGAAGTGATACAAGGTATCTACTCCTTATAATGGCAAAGTGCCATGATGTCCGAAATGAATTCCATGTATACCAACCAAATTTGGACACTGGTTGATGTACCGGAAGGCATTATGCCTATTGGTACTGTATTAGTCTTCAAGGAAGACATACATGGATAGCAACGAACCAACATGCAAAGCTAGGCTTGTAGCGAAAAGGTATCGCTATCAATATTGTGTCGATTACGACGAAACCTTTTAACTCATTGTCATGGTTAAATCTATTTGGATAATGATTGCTAATGCTGCATGTTTCATTTATGAAATATGGCAGCTGAACGTCAAATCGCTTTCCTTAAACGGAAACATTTTGGAGGATGTTTACAACATCCTGACGGTTTTTTCGTACCAAAACAAGCAAACAAGGTTTGCAAGTTAATTCGATCCATTTATGGATTGAAGCAAGCATTGCGTTCTTGGAACTATCGTTTTGATGTAATCATAATGGTATATGATTTAATTCAAAACGAAAATGATTCTTGTGTATATAAGAAGGTTAATGGGAGCGCACTGACAGTGATTGTCCTAAATAATGATGATATATCATTTCTTAGAAATGATATTCCCATAATACAATCGGTGAAAGCTTGGCTTTCATGAAAATTCTCCGTAGAATACTTGGGAGAGACAACCTTTATTCTATGAATAAAGATCTACTGGGATAGATCTAAAAGTTATTGGCACTCTCCGAGAACTCGTACATTGAAATATATGTACGCGACCTGGTGTCTCATATGCTTTGAGCATATGGAGTCACAATCAGGCCAATCCAAGTGATAGTCACTTGATTGAAGTTAAGAACATACTTAAGTATCTTAGACGAACTAAGGATGCTTTCTTATATATGGAGGATGAGAACTTGAAGTGACTGGGTTCACCGTTGTAAGTTTCCAAACCGAAAAAATGACTGTAAGTCGCAATAAGGGTACTATATAGTTTGAATAACGGAACAGTGAGCTGGAAATCTTCAAAGCAAGATATTGTTGCTGAATAAACAACAAAAGCAGAATATTGATGTAGCGGAGGCAGCAATAGAAGCACTTTGGATCTAAATAATCCTAATTGGATTAGGAGTAGGTCTGTTAGCAGCTTAGCTAGGCTACATCATAGGCTAAAGAATTAATGGTCTCATCAACGATCCAAGTATATACTTCAACTATTCATCTGATTCGTTCGGATCACACATCGTGGCGATGTGGTGATCGAATAAATCACATCAGATGATAATTTTGCAAATCCGCTGACGAAAGAAGTTTCTCAGCAGAAGTTTGAGCGACTCGTACATAGTTCAAGTGTAGGACACTTGAGTGATTGGCTATAGGCCAAGTGGGAGATTGTTGGACAATTATGACCCATAACATCACTATTTGTACAGAACATGGTGTTGTTATAAAAATTAACTATGTGACAAAGGAAATTACTCTTTTATCATTTGTAATTGGATTACCGGGATATATAAATGATAAAAGTCCATATGATTAGTTCCAGATTAATAAGATATGAGACAATATTAATCAACTAAGGTTTAATCATTAAAATATCCATAGTCGTAGTATTATCGAGATTGGACATCGATAATGCGGAATAGACTAGTATTGCACTTGTGCGCGTTGTGGGAGCATAACGACATAGTTCTCATATATTTAAGTATTGGATACTTATACAAGTATAATAGGAGGTTGTGTTTACCGATGGTACGGAAACATATTCGCTCTGGATAGACCCCTCAGAATTCCATTGGTAGTATGAATATGTGTCTATGGAAGTCCAAATCATGGTAGGTGTATTTGGTCTTAACCTGAGACTTGCATCGCTAATACTTGCGACAATCAATATACTTTGGTTTTGGTCGTCCAGGGCTTTAATAGGTTCTGTGTACGCCTCTTCTAGGTATATTGAGAATCGTAGTGTATTGGGTGTGATGTCGAGATAGAAGTATCACTCTAGTCATATGGAGATGATGATCACGTAGGATAAGGAACTGGTACTCTTGTATGATGCAGCTATCGGGATAATATGACTAGGTCATGCTTATTTGATTATAGAGACTAGTTACCAGAGATCCGATATATGCTCTGTACGGGGCAGACACAATTCCAGTCCCAGGTCTAGCATGTGACATCTGATAGTGGATCGCAATACGCAATACTACGTATAATACGCCTGATAGAGATTATATATTCCTTTAAGAATATTTCTAGAGAATTGGGTTGGCACGATGTTTTGCTAGAAGCCAACCATGTCTTGTAAGTCGGTAAAAACGTAGTACTAGGTACGTACGTGTTCGGATAGTCCGAAGACCGGATTTACTGCCAGCATATCCAGGGATCTCATGGGTCGCTTCTCGAAGATTCACCGATGACGTATGACTCGCACATAATTAATTTGGGATTAATTTTAAGAGAGAAAATTAATCTAGGATTAATTACGGAGAATTTTATCTGGGATAAAATTCAATTAAAAGATAGAGAACGATTAATTTGGAATTAATCGATAAAATAATATATTCTATATATTATACGAAATTAGATTTCGACTCGGAATTAAAATAAATTTTTTTTTTATGTTCATCGCATTCAAAAGCCGATCAAAGTGAGTATTTTCGCTACTTTACTTTGTTGTATTCACACATTTCATTGCTTAATTTGATCTTGGTTTGACCTAGAAAACCCAACAAAACTAACCCTCAGAAGGTATAAATGTAGGTTCGTTGGATATCTTGATAATTCCATGGGATATCAATTCTACGATTCCGAGCAACGAAATGTATTTGTTGTTCGCTTTGTAACTTTTCTTAAAAAATAATTTTAGAGAAAGTGGGTATTGTAGAGATATTAAACTTGATGAGTTTGATCCCAATAATAAGGAACCTAAGATGGAACCACATATCCAATTAGATGAAGGATCTATAACACAGGTTCTACGTAAGTCGAAAAGAATATCAAGGCCTCATGAGAAATTATTTTTAACATCTGTTGTGAGCCTTGATGTTTTCCTCTTGGAGGAAACAGATTCGACTACGTATAAAGAAGCGATATTGGATATCGATTCGGGAAAATGGCAAGAAGCCATGAAAACCGAAATGGATTCAATGCATGCCAATCAAGTCTGGGACTTAGTTGAACTTCCTGAATATCAATAGGAATCTACTCGAGTTGAGTAGCATATATAATCCTTTGACTATAGGATAACATTGATTTTTTTGTGAGATACTCCACACTTTGATGCCATGTATGTCAGAGACCTTTCATGGTCTGGCCTCTAGATGTTCGTTGGGCGTGGACCGATGCACTCAGTAATCAAGTGTGAAGCAAGAGAGGATCCTTCGGCTCGTATGTGTACCATAAGAGGTTTAGGTATCCATGTGAGTAAAGTCACGATTCTTAAAGTTTTGGCAAAAGTCGATCACCTATGGTGGATCACATCAGTTATAAAGAATTGTGGACATGTCGACATGAGATGTGCTCCTCAGAAACTTGACGGTATATTCTATGTTTCCTAAGCACAACTCGGATAGCCTGCGACGGAATGATTGTTAAACATATGTAATGACCTCGACCTGTATAGTTCAGAAAGGTCGGTCATTAGCCTAAGTTAGAGAAGTATTTAGAGAAGCTTGTGAGGTCTCTACAATATTTCATCTAGGAGAAATCATGATTGGATCTTGAAGTGAAGCTTGCTAGCATTGGAAATCAAAGTTGGATCTTGCATCAAGCTTACTAAGGTAATGTTTGATCTTCTCATAAGCTATGTTCTTTTATGTATTAGATGTATGATCACATAGCTTAATATTGAAATAAGGCTAATCAATTGTGTTAGGACACTTTAGAAGTATAAACACAATATGGTTGTTATTAGGTCAAAATATTTATGTTAGACATAAACATAAAATTAGAGTTTGGAACTCTAAATTAATGCTTAGAGCTATGACTACCATTCTAGAATCATTTGACCACCTTTGGGTGACCTAGAATTGTTCACAAGACATTTCTTATTGGGATTCTAATTTGGTTTGCGTATTGGATTCAAAATTTACGCAAATGCGTATTTAGAATAAATTTATGTTTTTATAAAAATATTTGATATTTTGAAAAACTAATTTTTATTCTATAACATGTGTTGATATTGGTTTTGATGTTAAAAATTAATTTTAGGTGTTTTTGAAGTGTGTAGGGAGAACCAGAATAAATTAGGGTAAAATATCCTAATCACTCCAACTCACTGGAAAGTGAGCTGAAGGAGAGAAAGAAATGAAATTAAAAAAAAGTTGTTGTTTGCGCAGTGTGCACGCGTCATGTGCGTGCAAAGTGCGTGCGCGTCATATGTGCGCACGTCAATTTTGTTTTCGTCTGTTTTTTAGTTTCCTGACTCTGATTCCGCTCCGATTTTTTTCTATACACTCGTAATGAAATATAATATTTCATTCAATTATTTAAAATTACACCCATACTTTATATCCATGGGTTAGACCCATTATTGTTTCCCGGGGCACCGATCCGACCCTAGGGGTTCCACAATTGCCCCAACAGCAGTACAACAGCAAGCGCAAGTAGTTGCGCATGCTTGCACAGCATGCGCAAGTAATTTGCGCATGCATGCACAATAAGTTGCTTGTTTGCGCTAGCTGCTTACTTGCGCAAGGACATATGGCTATGATTACGCCCAAAAAGTACTTACGGTTATCGCAGTATAGTTGGGGTGTTGATTCCTCAGAGAGATGGTTACAAAGGAACTAATTCACTTAAAGAAAATATTAGCAATAACTTAATTAAAGAAAAAGAATTTAATTGGTAGTTTAGATTAAAGATTATGAAAAACACGTAGGAATTTATCAATAGAGAAAAGCAACAAAGCGTCGGGAATCCCTCTTTTATCAAGTCCCTATATTCAGCAGTTTATTCCTTTTATTACTCAATTGAGGGTTTCACATCCCAAACCAACAATCGGAAGATATTTCAATTCAAAATGTATTAAATTCTAAGGTAACTGATTAATTACTTTCTCTATATTAACAACACACTATGTTATCATTATTTCCTATCTAATGTCGATAATATACCCACAAGCAATACTGCAGCAGAAGATTAACTCATAAAATAATAATACCAGTCACAACTGTGTTCCCCAATCACACATAGAAAAAACATGACTATTCCTATATGAAAAGTAGTAAAACACAATCTCTGGATTATAAATCAAAATATGATAGAGAACAATAAGATATAAATTGTATTAAACATTGACGAACATTTAGGAATAAAAAACATGAATATAAGAAGTCAATTACAAGAGTTCGTCCCTAACCTTGCTTAGGAGATTAGTTCTCCATAGAAGAAAGAGGCATAGCCTGGAGAAATTACAGAAGCATCCTGTCTGGCCTGAAGCTTCCTCGTTCTTCTATCTCAAATATGTGATTTGAACTTTTTTTCGTATATTTCTTCTCTTTTTAGGGTTTTGGACGAGCTTGGGTATATATAGGGAAGTCCTGGAGTTCTTGTACATGTAAAACACGACTAAATTAAGTTTTTGGGCATTTGCCGGGCCACCGCGGTCCCATAAAGTGGCGTTGAGGTGCCCAACTTGCGGGAAAAAATGTATGGGAAGAAACTGCGGAGGCGCCACAGCGCCAATGCTTTTCTCTGGTTTCGCCAATTCTGTGATTCAACTTTTTCCATGTGCTTCCGATGCGTTTGTTAGGTCCCGAAACATGTACAATTTCTCCAATCTTCATGTTCCATTACTTCCTAATAACAAGACATAAAATAAACTATAATTAAGATCAAATATTTGATAATCAAGTCGAATTAGTGATGTTCAAAGTACATTTTCATGCACTTATCACAACCCCCAACTAGCTTATTGCTAGTCCCTAGCAATTTAAGTGCAAAAAGAAAATAAGAATTAAATTAAATTAAAAAAAAAAATATATCTAAGCCATTTCCGTAGGGATCATGATTGTATATAGCGTATGTAATAAGCCTTTAAACCCTTAGGCGTCCCTAGTGGACAAGTTATAGTCTCGTGAGGGCTTGCAGTAACGACACCCACAAACATCATTCAAAACATGCGATCATGCAAAAACAAAATGAAATAGTCCCAATAGTTACACATATTCTTATCCTCCAAGAATGCCTAGTAATGAAATCAGAGAACCTTCAAAGTACTCAATGCAACTCAAATCCGAGTCCTTGGATAAATCATCTAAGTCAGATTCACAGTGTGTGTGTGTGTAATTTTTCATTCACAGCTCGACTCATAGGTAATCCAACTCAATGATTTCGTTTAAAAATTGGGATCCGATGGGTCAAACCAACCTAGATATCTCAAATGTGTTCTGTAATTTCCTTTCTTTGCTCAATATGGTATGATTTTTTCTTTTTCTTCTTTCAAAACTTTTTTTTTCAAACACACCTACCTTTTAAGGTAACATTTCTCCTCATTGTGGTCCTAACACTCGTCCATGGGTAGTTTCACACTTATCGGTTATAGGTGGTTTAATTTCTTCATTTCTTTTGTTTTTTTTTTCGTTCAAAACTTTCTCTATTTTTCTTTCTGTTTTTATTTTTAACCATACCACACATCATAACACTAGCAAATCAAGATAGACATCTAAGCAAACGGTCATTCATCGACATGCAATTTCTTCAACTAGTCACTTTGCTGACTACTTAGGTTTTCACTGCTACAAACCTATATTTAAGTGCTTATGAGTCTAACCTAGATCAACTACTCAAGTCATCAGATAAAAGTATATTAGGAACATATCGTTTCTAAAATTTCATCCTAAAGCAAATAATATTCATCATTAGACATATGCTTTACTATTAAGGATTAAAAACTAAAATATTTTTTTAACAAAACAACAGGTATTAGCATGCGCATGCATACACCCCCAACTTAAAACTTGCATTGTCCTCAATGTAAGATAAATATAAAGAAACATGAGTAATGGACAACATTACCGCGCATGGAGTTTATCATGCTCCTGCTAGTGAGACTTTGGTTGTGTGGGCTATGTAGGTTGCGCTAAAACCTACATAAATCCTCATGGAAATAATAAACATTCAATCAGCACACAATAAAATAAAACTAAAGTAAAGAGAATAACAAAACAAAACAAAAATAAAATAAATAAAGTAAATGCAGATGCCGGGGTTGCCTCATCGGTAGCGCTAAGTTTAACGTCTTCAGTTAGACGTAACCACCCAAGTTGTCATGATGGCTTCCACATAACGGACCAAGTAGTCCCATGTTCTTTCTTCTTCGGTAGACACTGGTGATTAAGAAATGAAAAAGAATTTATGGCTGGCTGTGGCATCTTATCCATGGATCCCCCAGGGTCTACTGATGGTTGAGATTTTAGACTGCACATAAAGAAAAGTTGGCTCAACCTCCTTTTTAACTTCCCAGAAATCATCTTCAAATGAGTATTAACTCTCATTTTCCTCTTTTTACGGTTCTTTGGGATCAGTTCCAGTTCGGGAGAGTTAGATTCATGTTGTGTAGAGGTTGGTTCTGGTAAGACTCTATCTATTATGTATGTATAATGATACTCACCATAATCTCGTGGTTGTTTCTCAACATAAAAGATATTCACTTCTAGTGTCATATTTCCAAATGATAACTTCATGAGACCATTCATGCAATTAATAAGGGCATTAGTTGTAGCAAGAAAATGTCTACCTAAGATGAGTGGAATGTTTGACTTAGTTTTAACCACAGACTATGTATCTAAAATCAGAAAATCAACAGGATAGTAGATTTTATCTATTTGTAGTAAAACATCCTCAACTACTCCCCACGGTGTTCTGATAGAGCGATCAGCTAACTGTAAAACCACATATGTATGTTTAATCTCTCCAAGTCCTTGCTGCATTTAGATAGAATATGACATAATATTAACACTAGCACACCTAAATCTAGTAAAGCCTGACCGAACTCATATATGCCAATATGACAAGCAATAATGGGTATCTCAGATCTTTAAATTTTGGTGGGGCCCTTTGGTCAATCACTGCACTTTCTTGCTCTGTCAGGAATGCAATATTCTTCACATGATGCTTTCTCTTCATGGTGCATAGATCCTTCAAAACCTTGGCATATGTGGGAACCTGTTTGATCACATGTAAAAAATGAAGGTTAATCTTTACTTGCTTTAAATGTTCTAGGATCTCACCATTAGGGTCTGTAGCTCTCGCAGTAGGCCTAAGAGCTTGAGAAAATGGTACTTTAACTGGTCTCTGTGTCACTTGTTCTTCTTGAGGAATATTGGTTGTAATATCTTTGGGGTCACCTATAATGTTGGAGGTGTCCTGTAAGCCTATCTCCTTACCACTCTTAGTGATTATGGCATTAAGGCTTTTTACATTGGAGGCTTCATGATCGGCCTGTGTCATGTGTTGCCCTTGTGGATTTGGTTAAGTCTGAGATGTGAATTTGCCTGGTTCTTGCACACTCAGGACATTAGTCAACTTAGAGATTTGACTCTTTATCTCCTTATTGTGTTCAACCACCTGAGCTATCAATGACTCAAACCTTTGATTGGTTTTGCTCTGGGCCTCTATAAATGCATGTACAGTGTCTTCTAAGGAATTCCTAGGAACGACAAGTGTGTGATACGAGAGGGCAGTGTAACCTTTAGGTTGTGGTGCTTGAGTGGGCTGTTGAGACTCATATTTCCAACTAAAATTTGGATGATTCCTCCAACTAGGGTTATAGGTGTCTGAATAAGGTGTATATGGCTTCATGTACATCCTTAAGGTATTGCATTGTTCCTCATATATTTCCCTCATCTCACCATATACATGACACTCTTGGGCTAGATGGTCAATCCTCTTACACATAAAACATACCCCTTGAGGTTCTAAGTGGTGTATGCCTTCGCTAGAAAGAGTGAGACGTATCCTATCAATGCTATCTCTGACATTAGGTCCATTCCAAGTGAGAGATTTCTCGGCTAGGTCATTTAAGTACTGCCTCATCAGAGTCCTTTCAGATAAATTCACATTACACATTGTCTCAACGAATTGGCGCTCCCTAGGGGTTAGACCGTCATAAAAGTAACTCACTAAGTGCCAACTCTCATACCCATGGTGAGGACAACTAGCTAACATCTCTTTAAACATCTCCCAAGTTTGATAAAGGGTTTCACTGTCTTTCGGGAGAAAGTATAGATATGTCTTTTCAAAGCATTTGTCTTATGGTGTGGGAAGTATTTATTGAAAAATGTCTATGTCATCACACCCCATGATCCTATTGAATGAGGTCTCAAAGAATACAACCAGCTTTTAGCTATATCCTTGATGAGCGGAAAATATATCAATATTTACCGCCCATTTAACTTAATATTTTGTTAGTTTCTCGGGTTTGATGAACGTTTTGATGTGTTTTTTAGTTTTTTTGCAGATAAAATAATATCGGGTCTCAATGAAATCATTTAGGATGAAATTGGGTCAAATAAGGGCAATTATTGGACTTGATATTTTAATTTTGGAGATTGAAAACTTGAAATGACGTTTTTGACAAAGTGCAGTTTTGAAAATTCCAATTTTGCACATCTGTCGTATTTTGGGCATAACGTTTTACTCCGATATCGGATTGAGCTGATTCAAGTGCCATATTAAAGAAGAGTCAAAGATATACAACTTTGAAAGACAACATATTTTCGAATTCTGAAGATTTCATGACCGAAATTGATGAACCATCCAGACGTGTGTTGTGTGTAATTATTAAAGTCATTTTCAATCATTTTCAAAGCAAAAAAATAATTAATAAAAATAATAAAATTAATTATCAAATCATCACCAAAAATGACAAGAAATTAGTGGAGCAATTAATAATGGATTTGGTGGAGTAATTAGTGGAGAAATTAATAATGGATTTGGTGTAGAATTTGATGGAGGCAAAATTTTGCCTATAAATACCAAGCCATTTCATTTGTAAAATTCATACTTTCTTCTTTGAAATCCTAAAGATAAATAAGAAGATTGTATCTTGTTTGTTTATTACAGCTTTCAGTAATTAATTTCAACTTTCGCACTTTCTTTTCTTTATTTTTCAGTTTTTACTTTCCGCAATTTACTTTTACGCACAATCCTTTCCTTTTTTATTTTTTGCAGTTTTTATTTTTCAAGCAATGAGGAGGTAATTCCCCTTTGCTGGGGTGAAAGGTAAAGCTTTTATTATTTCTATTTAGATTAATCTCCCTTAATTATAATATATAAACTATTTAAAACTTGACTTAATAAGGATACCACTATATTGGCCGGTTGGTAATTAATTATAATTTGGTTTTAACCTGACCAAGTATGGATACGCCTGGTTGGTCGGTTGGTAATTAATTATTAATTTGACTTAATCAGTATACCGCCTTTATGGCTGGTTGGTAATTATCCGTAAAGTTAATATATATTATTAAGGGAGATATCTAAAATAGTAATAATAAAAGTTGATCCTCTAACCCCCAACATTTTCTTTTATTATAATTTTACTTTATTTAATTTCAGTAATTTACTTTTCAGCAATTTACTCTTCAACAATTTACTTTCAGTAATTTACTTTTATTTTTTTTACTTTTTACTTTTTACTTTTTACTTTTTTAACTTTTTAGCAATTTACATTTCAGTATTTAATTTCAGTATTTTACTTTATGTCTTTTATTTATTTAAATTTTTACTACTCGTAATATGTGTCGTAACTAAGCCAATTATCTGGGGTTGTGATGAAATCCAATATCACCGGTTTATAAGGGGTTAGATTATAGCTTGGGTAATATAAAGGTTTATTTATTGAGTATTAATCTTTTGTTTTTTTATTAACTGGCCATTAATAAAATTGATTAGGTAAACTTAAATAAACTTGGAAAATGGATTTTAGGTTAAAGACCTTAGACTCAATAGCCCACGATCTTCCTTGAGGATAGATAACCCTTTAATATTTCCTTACTGATAGGAATATACCTGTCGGGCGGGGGTAGCCATAATTGGAACTTAAACTTAATGAATCCAGGTAATTGGTTGACATGGACATATGGTTCAATTGGGTTATTTGTAATCGACTATCGGAAGAGGCTTTTACATAATTTAGTATTCCAGGTTAATAAATTAATATATTACCCAACTGTAAGATAACCACTTCATCTTAATAGATATTGGAAGGATTCACAACCCTTGATAGTTTTATAAATTTGAATTTTCTTCAATCTACTTTCAAGAAATTTTATTTACTTGTTTTAATTTTAAAGTCACCACCCAATCAAACAATCAATCTATTAGATACTTGTAAACATTTGACCTCATAAAAAATTAATAGCAAATGTTTTAAGTCCTCGTGGGATCGATACTTTTTATACTACTTGAACGATACGTGCGCTTGCGTTATACGCGTGTGATTACCATCCGGTCAAGTTTTTGGCGCCGTTGCCGAGGATTATTTATCTTTCACTATTAGTTTAGGGTTAGATACGTTACTTGTATCTAATTTCTTTTTACTTATATGGTTATTGTTTTTTTGTCCAGGCTCAGAAACTACATGAGACGAACCAGATGCATTGAACTCCGACCGCTTGACCCAGAAATTGAAAGAACCATCAGACAGTTGAGAAGGGAAGGCGAGAAGGCCAAGAGCTTTTGTCAACATGGAACCTGAACCTTTAGAGGTTGCACCACCAATTCTCATTCGAGACAGAACCATTCCAGTGGTTGACAGCTTCATTTCATGTATTGTACTTCCTCATTTACCAACAAATGCGTGTGACATCAAAACATGCATCCAGATGATTCAACAGTCAGTACAGTTTGGGGGAAATGCAACTGAAGATCCTAATTCCCACATCAGCAACTTCTTGGAAGTTTGCGGTACTTTCAATTACAACCGAACAGCTGAAGAAGCAATATGACTGCGGGTTTTTCCATATTCCCTGAAAGACAGAGCTAAAGCTTGGCTACATTCGTTACCAGCAGGTTCCATCACAACTTGGAACACTCTAGCCACCAAATTCCTTGCAAAGTACTTTCCACCAGCTAGAACTGTAAAGTTAAGGAATGACATCACATCCTTCGTGCAGCAAGATTCAGAATCCCTTTGTGAAGCTTGGGAAATATTCAAAGATTTACTCCGGAAATGTCCTCATCATGAGATCGCAAAATGGCTACAAGTCCAAACCTTCTACAATGGACTTTCTGGAATAATGAGAACCACAATTGATGCTGCTGCTGGAGGAGCTTTAATGGCAAAAGGAGAAGATCAAGCCTGTGACTTAATTGAAGAAATGGCCAACAACAACTCCTTGTGGCCAACAGAAAGGAGCATGATTCAAAGAATTGCAGAAATTTATGAAGTTGGAGCCAACACAGCACTGAATTCCAAGCTGGATGTGATTTGCAAAAATCTGGAAACTCTTAACAATGAAAGTTAATGGTGGATCCACAAGTTCACCATTTGGAGGAGCACCTGAGTCAGAATCTTTCAACCAAATAAAAAGAAACGGTGAATTATGTCAACAATTTCAACAGACATGGGAACAATCCATATTCCAACACCTACAACCCGGGTGGAGAAATCATCCCAATCTCGCATGGAGCAATAATTCAGGGCAAATGAACAACCCACCACCCGGATTCCAACAACAGAATAAAGGCAAGGAGCAGGCAAATGAATCAGGAATAACAGAAGTGTTGATCTACTTGAAAAAGATAGAAGCAAAACATGACTCTCAAGCAGTAAGATATGATGCTATATTTCAATCTCAATCAGCATTAATTCAAAGTCAATCAGCTTCTATTAAAGCACTGGAGAATCAAATTGGACAACTGGCCAATGCTCAGAGTTACAGACCGCCAGGTAACCTTCCTAGCAACACTGAACCAAATCCGAGGAACATAGGGAAGGAGCATGTCATGCCATCATGTTAAAAAGCGGTACTGAAATCAACAAAGATGTTGGAGCCAAAACAACTGCTGAGGAAGTTCCAAAAGAAACAAAGCAACAGATGGAGGAAAAAGAAGCAAAGGAAAAGGAAACAGATCACTCCACCTCCACCTTTTCCTCAGCGTCCTTCGGAGAATAAACTGGACAACAATTTGCTCGATTCTTGGAGGTGTTCAAAAGCTGCATATCAACATTCCATTTGCAGAAGCGTTGGAACAAATGCCCAGCTATGCCAAATTTATGAAAGACATTCTTTCACGAAAGCGGAGATTGGGGAGATTATGAGACAGTAGCATTATCAGAAGAATGCAGCGCCATCATTCAGAGAAAACTTCCTCCAAAGTTGAAAGATCCTGGCAGTTTCATTGTTCCTTGCACCATAGGAGAACATGACTTCGGTAAGGCTATGTGTGATTTAGGTGCTAGTGTTAACTTGATGTCTTTTTCTATTTTCAGGAAATTGCAGATTGGAGAAACAATGAAACAATGCCCACTTCAGTCTCACTACAACTTGCTGATAGAACGCTCGTATTTCGAGAGGTGTAGTTGAAGATGTGCTAGTCAAGGTTGACAAATTCATTTTCCCAGTAGATTCATTTCCTTGATATGGAGGAAGACGCAATGTGTCAATCATCCTCGGGAGACCATTCTTGGCTACAGGTCGAACCATTATTGATGTACAAAAATGAAAACTAACCATGAGGGTACAAGACCAAGAAGTAACATTCAATGTTTTCAAGGCCATGAATTTCCCAGATGATGAAAATAATGAGGAATGTTTCAGACTTGATGTGATACATAGTACCGATCAGAACTCTGATGAAAGACAAAGTTCTACTAACAAACTTAAAACATGTCAATTACATGTGGAGCCTGAAGATAAAGCGCACTGCGTACTGAGGAAGCCAATTCTTGCACTATAAGCAACAGAAGAGAAAAAGTTCCACCAGCTCAACGAATTGGAGGAATTTCACATACAACAGCCTTTTGAGGATACCAAATTGTACAAGAAAAGCAAGGAAAAGACATGGATGAGAAGTTAGTGGCGCATACAACTGGAACCAGGGAAGAAGGTATTGTTAAATAAATCAAGGGTGAAATTCTTCCATGGGAGCCAAAATCACGGTAGTCAGGTCCATTTGTGATCACCCCAAGGTTTTACAATCGCAGAGAGCGTGGATACATGATCCTGACTCCAACAAAACTTTCAAGGTTAAAAACAAGTGTGTTAAGCACTACTCTGGGGAGAATCATTTGAGCGACAAAAAGAAAGTGTCACACTTTCAGATCCAGCTTAACGTTTCGTCTGCTGACGACGTAAAACTTAGCGCTCGTAGGGAGGCAACCATGCAATTTGTGTATATATTGTGATTTGGTGTGATTTAATTTTGTGTGTTTAGTTTTTGCAGACTAAGACATTTCAGGATGGAAGAATTTCTCGCAAAACTTCACAAGCAATTTCCTTCTCTCCCTAAAAAATCTCTGATGAAAGTCTACAAGCTCGTTTGGAACAGATGAGGTTCTACTGATGATCAAAGGTATTCCTACTGACATTCGTTGGATTATTGAAGCACGGGTCCGATTGGCATGTGAGTCTTCTTACTCTTTTATTTCAAATCTGTATGGCTTAGGAAGGAGCACCTATGTTAAAAAGAGAAGAGCCAAAAGAATGTGTGTTTGTTATAAATGTGCTGGCATGTTTTGTAATACTCGTTGTCGTTCTTTAGGAATGGTGTCTGATAACCGCGAAGATAAGATTAATTTCATTAGGGATGGCTTGAGTAAGGAGTCTTTGGATGACATGTCTAAAACTCTTGAGAAGCATCCCGGTGGATGTGTGTATCACGAGATTCGTGTGTTATACGCACAATTCCAAAAGGAAAGACAACTGTTAGTCTCGGGAATCTGACTCAAAAGACCTTGTTTGCCAATTTATAAGAAAATTGGATGGGAAGCTTGTCCTTACGCATAGACGTCAATCAAGCCGTTATTTTTTTCTTGTACATATTATATCTCTTTGTCTTTTCCTGGATAATTGTGATTTTTTTGTTGTTTTCTTTTATTTTCTCCGACAGAATCCAGACCTTTTTGACTATCACGATTCATTAGACTGTTTAACTAATAATTGTCATTTGACAGGTACTAGTGCTATTATTGTTACTCACCTTTTTCAGGTGTTATAAATTCAACTCATCATTGCGCATTTGAAAGAATCCAGAGTAAAACATGGAAGCCACTTCAAGAAGACGAGTTGAAAACATCTGTGTATTTTACGGTAGTAGTGTTGGTACTAAACCACAATACGTAGAAGCAGCACAAGAATTAGGTCGAGTCTTAGCTACAAGAAATATGCACTTAGTATATGGCGGTGACAATCTTGGACTTATGGGGATCGTTTCAAAAGCCGTACAGGAAGAAGGCAGTCATGTCTTGGGAATCATCCCAAAACCCTTGGCGGAGGCAAATCTTATTGGACCATAAAATGGAGAAGAGTTAATCGTTTAAGGTATGTTTGAACGACTGGTAGAAATGATTAACCATGCTGATGCTTTTATTGCTTTGCCAGGTGGCTTGGGTACATTGGAGGAAATTTTTTACAGTGTTATCTTGGGCGAACCTGAACATAACACCAGAAACTGCTTGGATGTACAACGTTGAAGGATTTTAATGATTTTCTTTGTGTGTTTCTTGATGATGCTCGGAGAAATGGGTTCGTGTCAAAACCTATGAAAGAACTCTCTTTACTGCAAGAACAGCTTCAGATCTAATTGACCAAATCTTAGCCTATGAACCACAAATTGACCATATCATTTCAAAGATAAATTGGTCCGAGGACGATCGTAGTAAGAGGCGTCGGATTAATCTGGATCTTAACCTTTAACTTTTCGCGTAGAATTTCAGCTAACCAGGTACTATCTTCCAAGCTCTTCTTCTACTGTTTAAGACATTGGGGACAATGTCTCATTTAGGTTTGGGGGAGGGAATTAGTTGATTAGTATCTTCTTTTTAGTTGTGTGTTATTTTTATTTTTAGTCCAAATTTTTTTCGAAAAATACAAAAAAAATTGATTTTTTTTTTCTAAAATTACAAAAATATTTTGCGTTTTTATGTTTTTATTTTGACTAAAAAGGTGAAATTGGTAAGAGATAGCTGAGTAAGGAGTTTCCACTCCTGAGACGTATCTCAAACTTATTTCGAAACAAGTTAATTTTTGTTTATTTCCTTTTGAATTATTTAATTTGTGAATTCTCCATAAAATTGACTAAAATGGATCTTTATATGCTCAGTTAGCCGATATTATCAACATGCATTGTAACATATGGACATGAGCTATAATTGAAAAGTTTGTAATATTCAGTGCTCTAGTTTAATTAGAGGAAGCATCTCAAAAAGTGATGGAGTAAAAAAAAAATCTGTGATCTGAGTTATTAAGTCTGTAAGGGTGTTTTAACACCTAATGCCCTAAAACCAACTGGTTTGGGAGTCACTGGCCAAAGCTCGCTACATGGATCAAAGATGCTACAAAAATATATATATCTGAAGTCTGAGTAATTAAGTCCGTAGGGGTGTCTTAACACCTGGTGCCCTAAAGCCAACTGGTTTGGGAGTCACCAACCCAACTCATTACATAGACGGAAGATATTGTATATAAAAAAAATATTTAAAAAAATCAGAAAAAAATCAGAAAAATTATTCCATTGCCATAAAAAAGGTGTGAAATCTGATAGAACTTTAGAACAAAAATATTACTCTCTTATCAACTACAATTGTGACTGTTGTGGGCAAAAATAAGATTGATTAATACTTTGTTGGCTGTGTATATGGAGAATGGTAAATATAATCAGAGAATTTACTTATTCGGTAATTTAGAAAGAAACAAAAAAAACTAGTAACTTGGAGTAGAAGTTTCACCTGATTAGTCACTAACTTTCTTTATTCTTTTTCTCTTATCTTTTTTCTTTTGTGTGCATTAGTTTTACTTACCTTTTACTTTTGTAAAATGTTTGTGGGTATCATTGCTGTAAACCCTCACGAGACTACAACTCGTCCACTAGGGACACCTAGAGATTTAAAGGCTTGTTGCATACGCTAAATGCAACCAGTGATCCCTAAGAAAGTGGCTTAGTTTAATTTTTTTTTTTGCTTTGCTCGAGGACTAGCAAAATATGGGGTTTGGGGGTGTGATGAGCGGAAAATATATCAATATTTACCGCCCATTTAACTTAATATTTTGTTTAGTTTCTCGGGTTTGATGAACGTTTTGATGTGTTTTAGTTTATTTTGCAGATAAAATAATATCGGGTCTCATTGAAATCATTTAAGACGAAATATGGGTCAAATAAGGGCAATTATTGGACTTGATATTTTAATTTTGGAGATTGGAAACTTGAAATGGCGTTTTTGACAAAGTGCAGTTTTGGAAATTCTAATTTTGTACATCTGTCATATTTTGGGCATAACTTTTTACTCTGATATCGGATTGAGCTGATTCAAGTGCCAGATTGAAGAAGACTCAAAGATCTACAACTTTGAAAGATAAAATATTTTCTAATTCTGAAGATTTAATGACCGAAATTGATGAACCATCCAGAAGTGTGTTCTGTGTAATTATTAAAGTCATTTTTAATCATTTTCAAAGCAAAAAAAATAAATTAATAAATAATAATAAAATTATCAAATCATCACCAAACATGACAATAATTAGTGGAGCAATTAATAACGGACTTGGTGGAGTAATTAGTGGAGAAATTAATAATGGATTTGGTGGAGAATTTGATGGATGATTTGATGGAGGCAAAATTTTGCCTATAAATACCAAGCCATTTCATTTGTAAAATTCATACTTTCTTCTTTGAAATTCCTAAAGAATAAATAAGAAGATTGTATCTTGTTTGTTTATTTACAGCTTTCAGTAATTAATTTCCGCTTTCGCACTTTCTTTTCTTTATTTTTCAGTTTTTACTTTCCGCAATTTACTTTTACGCACAATCCTTTCTTTCTTTACTTTTGCAGTTTTTATTTTTCAAGCAATGAGGAGGTAATTCCCATTTGCTGGGGTGAAAGGTAAATCTTTTATTATTCTATTTAGATTAATCTCCCTTAATTATAATATATAAACTATTTAAAACTTGACTTAATGAGGATACCACTATATTGGCCAGTTGGTAATTAATTATAAATTGGCTTTAACATGACTAAGTATGGATACCGCCTGGTTGGTCGGTTGGTAATTAATTATTAATTTGACTTAATCAGGATACTGCTTTATGGCTGGTTGGTAATTATCACGTAAAGTTAATATATTATATTAAGGGAGATATCTAAAATAGTATAATAAAAGTTGATCTTCTAACCCCAACATTTTCTTTTATTGTACTTTTACTTTATTTAATTTCAGTAATTTATTTTTCAGCAATTTACTTTCAGTAATTTACTTTTATTTTTTTACTTTTTACTTTTTACTTTTTACTTTTTACTTTTTTTTACTTTTCAGTATTTAATTTTCAGTATTTTATTTTGTGTCTTTTATTTTATTTAAATTTTTACTACCCGTAAATATGTGTCGTAACTAAGCCAGTTATCTGGGGTTGTAATGAAATCCAATATCACCGGTTTATAAGGGGTTAGATTATAGCTTGAGTAATATAAAGGTTTGTTTATTGAGTCTTAATCTTAATGCTTTTTATTAACTGGCCATTAATAAAATTGATTAGGTAAACTTAAAATGAACTTGGAAAAGAGATTTTAGGTTAAAGACCTTAGACTCAATAGCCCACGATCTTCCTTGAGGATAGATATAACCCTTAATAGATTTCCTTACAGGATTGTAATATACCTGTCGGGCGGGGTAGCCATAATTGGAACTTAAACTTAATGAATCCAGGTAATTTGGTTGACACAGACATATGGTTCAATTGGGTTATACTGGGTATTTGTAATCGACCATCGGAAGAGGCTTTTACATAATTTAGTGTTCCAGGTTAATAAATTAATATATTACCCAACTGTAAGATAACCACTTCATCTTTAATAGATATTGGAAGGATTCACAACCTTGGATAGTTTTATAAATTTGAATTTTCTTCAATCTACTTTCAAGAAATTTTATTTACTTGTTTTAAGTTTTAAAGTCACCACTCAATCAAACAATCAATCTATTAGATACTTGTAAACATTTGACCTCATAAAAAATTAATAGCAAAGGTTTTAAGTCCTCGTGGGATCGGTACTTTTTATACTACTTGAACTATACGTGCGCTTGCGTTATACGCGTGTGATTACGCACCGGTCAATCCTTAAGGGAAAAAGGGAAGAAATTAAGACTAATTGTGTTGTAGTCCCAAATCGGTCTTGGAAGGTTGCTACAACCTCTTCAAATTCCCTAATATGCACATAAGGGTCTCATTCTCCAAACCATGAAAGGTTGTGAGATACTGTATCATCCCGGGTTTAAAATCTATATGTGGTGTATTAGGAGGAAACAATATGCATGATGGTGTAGCTGTGCGGGTGGGATGGAGGTACTCATCAAGAGTCCTAATGGGTGGCCTCTCGTAATCACCCATGTTATGTGTGCTAGATGTAGATGATGTGGCAAAGAGGTTGTCAAACAGACTTTCTGAATCTGAATCTTCCTCTTCAAAAAATCTACCAAACTGATCCCTAAGTCTAGGCATGCACTCAACAAAATTAAAACAAGAAACATAAGTAAAAGAATTGAAACTAAAAATAAAAATCTAAACTAAGATTGAAACTAAACTAAACTAAAATAAATAAATAATAAAGAATTGGAAGGATTCCAGGTTAATAAATTAATATATTACCCAACTGTAAGATAACCACTTCATCTTTAATAGATATTGGAAGGATTCACAACCTTGGATAGTTTTATAAATTTGAATTTTCTTCAATCTACTTTCAAGAAATTTTATTTACTTGTTTTAAGTTTTAAAGTCACCACTCAATCAAACAATCAATCTATTAGATACTTGTAAACCTTTGACCTCATAAAAAATTAATAGCAAATGTTTTAAGTCCTCGTGGGATCGATACTTTTTATACTACTTGAACTATACGTGCGCTTGCGTTATACGTGTGTGATTACGCACCGGTCAATCCTTAAGGGAAAAAAGGAAGAAATTAAGACTAATTGTGTTTGTAGTCCCAAATCGGACTTGGAAGGTTGCTACAACCTTTTCAAATTCCCTAATATGCACATAAGGGTTCTCATTCTCCAAACCATGAAAGGTTGGGAGATACTGTATCATCCCAGGTTTAAAATCTATATGTGGTGTATTAGGAGGAAACAATATGCATGATGGTGTAGCTGTGCGGGTGAGATGGAGGTACTCATCAAGAGTCCTAATGGGTGGCCTCTCGTAATCACCCAGGTTATGTGTGCTAGATGTAGATGATGTGGCAAAGAGGTTGTCAAACAGACTTTCTGAATCTGAATCTTCCTCTTCAAAAAATCTACCAAACTGATCCCTAAGTCTAGGCATGCACTCAACAAAATTAAACAAGAAACATAAGTAAAAGAATTGAAACTAAAAATAAAAATCTAAACTAAGATTGAAACTAAACTAAACTAAAATAAATAAATAATAAAGATGGAACGAAGTTACCATTTTATTGTTGAATAAGCAAACCTTCTCCTTTTGATTGCAAACCGTCTCCCCGGTAACGGCGCCAAAATTTGGTTACGCCCAATAAGTACTAGCAATTATCGCAGTATAGTTGGGGTGTCGATTCCTCAGAAAGATGGTTACAAATGAACTAATTCACTTAAAGAAAACATTAGCAATAACTTAATTAAAGAAAAAGGATTTAATTGACAGTTTAGATTAAAGATTATGAAAAACACGTAGGAATTTATCAATAGAGAAAAGCAGCAAAGCGTCATGAATTCCTCTTGTATCAAGTCCATATATTCAACAGTTGATTCCTTTTATTACTCATTGAGGGTTCACATCCAAAACTAATAATAGAAAAATATTTCAATTCAAAACATATTAAATTCTAAGGTAACTGATGAATTACTTTCTCTATATTAACAACATACTATGTTTGTTGGACAATTATGACTCATAGCGTCACTATTTGTACAGATCATGGTGTTGTTGTACAAATTAACCATGTGACAAAGGAGATTGCACTCTTATCATTTGTGATTAGATCACCAAGATGTATAAATGGTAGGAGGTCCTTATGATTTGTTCCTGGATTGAGAATGATATGAGACAGTATCAATCCACGAAGGATAAATCATTAAATATCCATAGTCAGAGTATTATCGAGATTGGACATCGATAAATGCGTAAAAGACTAGTATTACACTTGTGCGCGTTGTAAGGGCACAACGACATTGTTCTCATATATTTGGGTATAGGATACTCATGCAAGTGTAATAGGAGATTGTGTTTTACCGATGGTATGGGAAACAGCTTCGCTCTGGATAGACCCCTCGGAATTCCATCGGTAGTATGACTATGTGTCTATGGAAGTCCGAAATCAGGGTAGGTGTATTTGGTCTTAACCTGGGACTTGCACCGCTAATACTTGCGACAATTAATATACTTTGGTTGTGGTCATCCAGGGCTTTAACAGGTTTCTGTGTACGCCTCTTCTGGGTATATCGAGAATCGTAGTGTGTTGGGTGTGATGTCAAGATGGAAGTGTCAATCCAGTCATATGGAGTTGATGATCACGTAGGGATACAAAACTGGTTCTCTAAAAAGGTTGCAACCATCGGGATAATATGACTTGGTCATGATTATCCGATATTAAAGAGACTAGTTGTTTGTCATCCGATATATGCTTCGTACGGGGCAGACACTGTACCAGCCCCAGGCCTTGCATGTGATCATCTGATACTGGATCGAGATTACACAATACTACGTATACTACGCCTGATATAGATCCTTATTCCTGTAAGGATTTTATGGAGAATTGGGTAGGCATGGCGCTTTACTAGAAGCCAACCTTGTCTTGTAAATTTATTATAAACGTAGTACTAGCTACTTACGTGTTCGGATAGTCCGACGACCAAAATTTACTGCCAACATATCCGGGGATCTCATGGGTCGCTTCCCGAAGATTCACTGATGATGTATGACTCGCACTTTTTATTAATCTGGGATTAATTGAGGAGATATTTTATATGGGATAAAATGTCAATTAAAGAGAGTATAACGATTAATTTGGAATTAATCGATTAATTAATATATTCGATATATTTCATGAGATTGGATTTTGACACGAAATTAATATTAGATTTTAATTTGGGCGAACGAGTTAATTTAGAATTAATTCGTTAGCGACGTGAATAGCGATTTCGCTAGGCATAATCATTTAATTACTTCGCAACGGAAAATTCGTTAATTTGGAATTAGCGAACCCGAGCCCGGGATTATTTGCGAGCGCATTCGCATTTCGAATTCAAGTGCGGCACGTAAGTCAAATCAAGCGTCAAATCGCTAGTCACATCAAGCGCCAAATCATGTCACTTTGAATGATGTGACAATTTGATTGATTGATTGATGTGATTGATTGGTTAATGGCTTTAATGGTTTGACCTTTTTAAAGCCAAAATTGTGTATATGATTTGGGAAATCAATTACCAAAATTCAATTACACAAATCTCTCTCTCTCTTCCAACTTCTTCTTCTCTCTCACGCCCATTTGGGCACTTTTCTGGTTCTGTTTTTGCTGGGCAAAATTGAGCATGAAGGGAAGCAAAAGTCATGATTTTGTGGCAAAATCGGGAGTGCTATAACGCAAGCGCATGAAAAGCATGGAATTGATTAGGGCTTAAAAATTGGGTAAATTGTATTTGAGGATGTTTTAATGAAATTGGATGAATTAGTATGCTTAAATATGTTTTAATTGAAGATTGATTGGATCAATTTGTTGAAAAATTATTTGGAACATTTTTCCCCAAATTTCTTGTGTTGGCGCGAATGGTTGAGTGCCTAATTCTTGTAATTTTTGTTTCGTTGATCATTGGATGACTTGAAATGATTGAGGATGTTAATTAATGTCGATTGTGGAATTAATTGGATTGAAACCGAATCGGACACAAATCCCCTCCATTGCCGAGAGCTTTTAAGCATGTTTGGGTTGATTATTATGAAATGTGTTGGACATGTTTTGTTGTTGATGAGCTTGATTAATTAGGCTAATTGATGTTTTAGAAAGATTAATTGGGTAATTAATTATGATGTAATGCACTTTGTTTAATTAAATTGGGAATTTGGAATTTGGTAATTTAATTAAATTGGGCCTATTTTGTGAAATTGGGCTTGAAAGTTGTTATTGGGCTTATTGGGCTTGGTTGTACTAAGTTGGGTTTAGGTTAAATTGGTTGGATCCAATTGGGCCCAAAACCGCTTCCATAAAGCCCAAATGCGACTACTGGACCTTTAAAGTTTAATTGGGCCTAATGGGCCTAAATTGATTTCTGGGCTTATGGGGTAACTCCCGGATTGGACTTTGGTTATTGGGTTCGACCCGAGTTGACCAAAAGTCCACGCCTTGAGAAATTAATTAAAAGCCCATTGGACTTTAATTAAATTGACGTTGGACGTTAATCGGGCTTTGAGACCCATAGCAATTAAATTTGGAATTTAAATCATAAGGTTCGGTTCGTAAATAAAGTGTGATATTTAATTTAGAATTAAATATGAATTAGAATTTAATACAAATTGAATTGGATTTAATTTGTAGTTTAATTTAATTCGAGAATTCATACTTTAAGTACTTATTCGCAAAACGAGTTTGACTCGAGCAAAATCAAATCGTTGTTTGAACATTGGATGATCACTAATTATTAGATTAATTAATTTGATTAGATTGATTGATAACATGCTTGTGTGAATATATGGTTGCGATGCATGAATAATGTATATCAGATGGATATTAGATGGTGGGGGGTAATTTAGAAATTGTTGTAATAAATTTGGAATTTATTAATTGGACCTGTGTGTCCAGCCTTATTACGTCATTATTCTTTGTATTCTCTTCTCACCTATTCCCCTCAATGTAAATGAGGTTCTTTAGGAGTGTAGTGTAAAGGTAGATAGAAGAATATTTGTGCTAGCGGGAGAGAGAAAGGGAGAGATTTGATCTAGGATCATTGTGTAAAGTATCCATCTGCATATCATTATTATTTATTTATACGCGCTTTATTATGTGTTTAGAATGCATGTTTAAGGGTATATGATGATGAGACCTTAACAAAGATAATAAATTGGTTGCCAATTTGCACACGAAAAACCCTCGCAAATATTAAGCGTTTTTCCTTCCATTGAGTGATTCTCACTCAAGATCCGAGACTGGCATTGGCTTGTTGGCCAAAGTCAAGGCATTTTTTCGTCGAGGATGTGTTTGAATCACGAGAGCTTTGTTCCATATCAGTGTCTTGTCCAAGTTGTGGTTTGTTGGCCAAAGTCAAGACCACTTCTTGTCCATCGACATTGATTACGAAGTTTTCCATAGTCAATGGGTCGCGCTTAACTGGGATCACTAAGTTTGTTGTGCCAAAGCCAAGGCTTAGTTGATTCAGAGGAAAAAGGTTAGGTAATATATTGGATATATTGGCATATATAAGATATATGTTTCGGACTTGGATGTCGCCCTACTGGATCTAGGAATTGGATCGGATCCAATTGATCTTAGAGATCTACCTAGTTAATTATCATACAATTTGTTGTCCAAAGTCAAGATTGTGTGATATTTAACGGGATCATAGCCCGCTAGGAAACACGGTTTCCCGAGTACTCGACAGAGGGCTAGAGGCTCGCCGAAAAATAGTGGGAGGCAATAATTGAATTTGCAATATTCGTTTAATTATTTGCCATACGCGCTCAAACAAATATCATTCGTCAAATAAATTAAATGTTAGTTGGATTAATATTTAATCGGTTTTAAAACAGTTGGACTGTATTCAAACTATTCATTTATAGTTGATTTTATAATTGGATTATAGTAATCAATATAATTGATTTTAATCTATTAAATTATAGTTGATTAAATAGTTGGACTATTATAGTAATCATTATAATAAATAGTACCGAAAAATCGTTGATTAAATAGTTGGACTATTAGAATCAAGATTAAATTGAAATATTGACATTTAAAACATAATCCTAGGGAAAATGTATTTAAATGGTTTAATTTTCAAATTGGGAATAATTTCAGGATGGTCTTGGAAAATAATAAGTTACTTTATTTGATAAAATAACATATTATGCCTAAGCCCGGAGTTAAGCAAATAGTAGAGCTAATCTTTGGAAGATTCATGTAATGATAACTTAAGTGCTTAATCCATTAAACTTGTCAAGTAGACTCTTAATTTCTTAATCAGAACTAAGGATTAGATCTTTAAAGTATGATACTGAAATTGAAGGATCTTCAAGATCTATTCTTAGATCTTAGAAGTACATATTGCAATAAATAACTCTTGGAGAGTTAATGACTATTCTCAAGGAGATAAAGTCAAAACTTTGCAATTGGCAAGTGGCGCAAGGCGCACCTTACTTCGATATTCTAGAAACCCAAGGCTAGGCCAAAGGCTTCTGGAATGTTGAAAAGGGAAAGGCTAAATCATTGTAGTCTTCTGGGAAGATAAAGGACATATCCCAAAATATCTGCCTAATTGTGGCAAACGGGATCGCGGAAGCGTGACTGCCGTTTGGACAATGCAGACATGAAGGAATTGAAGACGAGCAAGGCTCTGACTTCAAATATTTTTGTCATAAATATGTTCATTACTAGTATTAAAATTGGATTTTAAATACTTAGTGTGATACATAAATATGTACTGATGTTTAGAATCTGCTATGAGCAGGATACTGACTTCAGATTGAGATTAATCTGTGAATTGGAAACGGGATGGAAGTCGCTGTTTTAACCGTAGATACCTAATTTTAGGAACTACCCTTTGGGTGTGTACTTAAATTAGGAAACTGTTATAATGTAACTAGTTTGACTAAAAACATTATCTCTGTATCAGTGTATAATCCGTTGCGGATATACCTTTATATTCTAGAACACTAAAGTGTTTCATTATATAAAGATGATATTGAGATAAACACATTAGATGTGAATAACAGCATTTATATTTTGAATATAAATAAATCTAAAAAATATAACATGACAAACAAATAGCTCAAACTGATTTGATCAGAAGAAACTTAAATGTGGCATTGTTGTTTGGGACACAATCAAACAAGACTCGTATATCCGCACTTTTGAAGAGTGGGTACTCGGACTAATTTGATTCTATTCAAATAAAGTCTACGAATCTAGTTTATAGGGCAAAGTGCCTATAAACATTTACTTGGTAAAAGTGCAAATGCCACCGATCTGTTAGCCCTAGTTCATAGTGAAGCAAGTGGGCCCATTTCTAGCTAGGCTAGAGGTGGATATGAATATTTTGTGACCTTTACGGATGTGGCATCGCGTTGTGGTTACATGTTTCCTTTGAAACACAAATCGGAAACTCTTAAAGTTTCGACACGAAATAGACAAACAGATCGGCTAAAATGTTAAACCGTCACGGTAAGACCGTAATGAAAATACTTAAGCAATAAGTTTCTCATATACTTGAAAGAGTATAGTATTCTTTCAATGAGGACTCCTCTCGGAACACGTCAATTTGACGGTGTGTTCGAACCGAGTAACCGAATTTTGTTGGACATGATAAGGTTAATCATGAGTCGCTCAGAGCTACCATTTCCTTCAACGGATAAGCATATACAGTGCAGAACTTATTTTGAATAAGGTTCCATTAAAATCTGTTAGATAGATTTCATATTAGATATGAACGGGAAAGAAACCGGGTTTCTCATTCCTAAATATTTGGGAATGCTAGGCATATGTTTGGATGATACCAAACTAAAACCCAAATTGGATAGGTGCCAATTGTAGGTTATCATAGGGATGCCAAAGTATTGTACTTATACAACTCATAAGAGAACAATTAGATTGTTGCTCACCGTGCGGTTTTCCTAAGAGGAATACCGATATGCAGTGGTAAGGGAGGAATAAAACTCGATGAAAATCAGAGTAATATTATTCCAGGTACCGAATCCTAATGGAACACAAATAGTTCATCAAGGATGAAACTATACCAATAATCTTCGAATACACAAGAACCGCGTAAGTCGGAGAGAGTCAGAAAATAACCTGGGGTATGGGTTTCTGATCTCACCTCATAAAGATGTCTATCTTGTTGAGGTATACCAACTGACTACGTATGAGGAAGTGATACAAGGTATCGACTCCCAATTATGACAAAGTGTCATGATATCCGATATGGATTCCATGTATATCAACAAGTTTGATACTAGTTGATGTACCGCAAGGCATTGTGCCTACTGGTACTTTATAAGTCTTTAAGGAAGACATACATGGATGACAACATACCAACGTATAAAGCTAGGCTTTTAGCGGAAATGTATCGTTATCAACATTGTGTTGATTATGATTCAACCTTTTAACTGTTTCCACGGTAAATCCATTTGGATAATGCTTGCTAAAGCTGCATGTTTCATTTATGAAATATGACAGCTTTACGGGAAAATCACTTTCCTGAAAAGGAAACCTTTTGGAGGATGTTTACAACATCCTGTCGGTTTTATCGTACCAAAACTAGCAAACAAGGTTTGCAGGTTATTCGATCCATGTTTGGATTGAAGCAAGCATAGGTTCTTAGAATTATCGTTTTGATGTAGTCATAACGGTTTATGATTTAATTCAAAATGAAAATGATTCTTGTGTATATAAGAGGGTTAGTGGGAGCGCACTGACAGTGGCTGTCCTATAAAATAATGATAATATGTCATTTCTTGGAAATGATATTCCCATAAAACTATCGGTGAAAGCTTGGCTTTCGAGAAAATTCTCTATAGAATTCTTGTGAGAAACAACTTTTATTCTAGGAATAAAGATCTTCTGGGATAGATCTAAAAGTTGTTGAAACTCTCCGAGAACTCGTACATTGAAAAATGTATGTGACCTGGTGTCTCATACGCTTTGAGCATATGGAGTCACAATCAGGCCAATCCAAGTGATAGTCACTGGATTGATGTTAAGATCATACTTAGTATCTTAGAGATCTAAGGATGCTGTCTTAAATTATGGAGATGGAGAACTTGAAGTGACTGTGATCACTATTGCAAGTTTCCAAACCGATTAAACGACTATAAGTCATAAAACGGTACTATAAAGTTTGAATAACGGTACAGTGAGCTGGAAATCTTCCAAGCAAGATACTGTTACCGAATAAACAACAAATGCAGATTATTGCTGCAGCTGAGGCAGCAATAGAATCCATTTGGGTCGATAACAAAATCTAATTAGATTAGATATAGTTCTGTTAGCAGCTGAGCTAGGCTGCAGCGCAAACTAAAAAATTAATGGTCTCATCAACGATCCAGATACATACTTCGATATTCATCTGATTCGTTCAGATCATACATCGTGGCGATGTGATGATCGAATAAATCGCATCAGATGATAATCATGAAAATCCTCTGACGAAAACCTTCTCAGCAGTTTGAGCCAACCGTACATAGTTCGGGTGTCAGACACTCGAGTGACTGGCTATAGGCCAAGTGGGAGATTGTTGGACAATTATGACCCATAGCGTCACTATTTGTACAAATCATGGCGTTGTTGTACAAATTAACTATGTGACAAAGGAGATTGCACTCTTATCATTTGTGATTAGATCACCAAGATGTATAAATGGTAGGAGGTCCTTATGATTGAGAATGATATGAGACAGTATCAATCCACGAAGGATAAATCATTAAATATCCCTAGTCAGAGTATTATCGAGATTGGACATCGATAAATGCGTAAAAGACTAGTATTACACTCGTGCGCGCTGTAAGGGCACAACGACATAGTTCTCATATATTTGGGTATAAGATACTCATGCAAGTGTAATAGGAGGTTGTGTTTTACCGATGGTACGGGAAACAGCTTCGCTCTGGATAGACCCCTCGGAATTCCATTAGTAGTATGACTATGTGTCTATGGAAGTCCAAAATCAGGGTAGGTGTATTTGGTCTTAACCCGAGACTTGCACCGCTAATACTGCGACAATCAATATACTTTGGTTGTGGATGAGAGTTAAGAAAGAATTATAATTTATACATTTTATCAATATAAAAAAATATATATCCTCAACAACATTAATCATTTAAATAAAAAGGTGTGAGTGAAATGTCACACGGGGTCGCGTAACCACACTCCTAACACTAGAGCTGTAAGCAAATAATGTGCCACGTGGGGCCACATAACAAATGTGATCATATGCCACGAAGAGCTCCTCATGATCAAATGCCACAATGGGGCAATAATAAAGAAACCTTGCGCAGGTTCGGGTCTCTCGACCATGGATGCTTTATCACCGTCCAAATAGCGCCACTCAAGGCTCCACACAAACAAATGCTGTAATGGGCAAAATAATAACCAAGATGTGTGCCACAACGGGGCTCCATATATATCCAATTTTAATATTTTTACAGATCGAACAATCGGATTTTGAATTTCGATACGAAAACTGAACTACCAAAACTCGGTTATATCTCTCTCATGGCAGCTCCATTTGCTTCACCATCGGTGCTATCGGAAAGTTGACGCTGAGGGCTTCACGATGGTGGCATACGTGGGCTATATCGGTGACTGGCCGACGATGGAGTGTCATTAACGGCTTCAAAATCTTGGCTAAAAAGAAAGTTAGACAGACAGAGAGAGAAGATGCTGGTCACGAAATAAGGGGGAATGGATTGTTTTTTTAAAGGCAAAAGGGGCGCCTAGTGGCATCCCCCATTGGGCCACCTGGTGCCTCATGGGAAATTATCAGTCGAATCTCCAAATTTCAGTCAATCACGAAATTAACTCCCAAAGTCTAAGATTCTTTCAGAAAGGTCCCTAAAATTTTGAAATTTTATCATTTGAGTCTAATTTGAAAATTCAAAATTTTTACAATTGACCTGTTTGACCGGGATTTTTTTAGGGAAAATACAACAATACCCTTAAATAATGTAAAAAGTGTGTACAAATTTTAGAATAAGGTGAAGGTTGGCAGATTGTGTTGTTCTTGCAGAGCAGAGACGATAAGAGTGTGCTAGATCCGTGTTCAAAGTAATTATGATATGTTTACTCATATAATATCTTTAATATTAAATTAAACTAGTATAAGGTCCGTATTTTGTGCGAATTAAATATATATTTTAGGTATTGATCTTGTAAATGATTAAGATCTTATCGATTTTATAGTTTAAATGAGACAATTGATTTACTTACACGTAATATGTTGTAAATTCCTCAAATTCATTAAATAGGATATGTATATGTATATGTATATAATTGGGATTTTCTAGGGGTGTATAGAGGTTGCAATCCTTGGAGGGTTGCAACCCACCCCAAGGGGTGCCTTATTGGCACCCCTCAATGCCTTATAAAATGAGGCTTTTATTCCAAATGAGATAGATATAGAAATATACAATTAATACCCAAGAACTAAAAAAAAAAGGCATTGTTGTTTTCTTTGTTTTGAGAGAGAGATCCACCATTTTTGTATCCTAGTTCAAACACTTGTTAAGGAGTGCTCCTTGAACAAGTAGAATCCAAGTTATCCTGGGAGAACGTTGGCAATTCGAATCCGTAGAGAACCTGTGACGGGGCCAATAAGTTCTTAAGGACAGAGATCTTCTCGACTTGGATTGTTTCTGTAATCTCAATTTCCAGGTTTGTCTTCAAGTTTTCTGGTTTTATGGTTTTGCATTTAGATCTACTTTTGGTAGTTTGATCTGTTTGATTTGCATGTTTATTGCTGATTAATGACACTAATATAACAACAGTCTTAAGAACTTATTGCTCTAGTGTTATTAGGTAGTAATTCGCATGTTAGGGTTTGTATATTTTCTGTAAAATACGAACTGTGCAGGAAAAAAACCGTAGGGCGTTCGAACGCCCGACGCACGCAATGGTAAAAATCTGAAAATTCGTAAGAACGTTTGAACGCGTCTTCAAACGCAACTCGAACGCAAGCCTTCTGCCTTAGAACGTTCGAATGCGTCCTAAACGCAACTCGAACGCAAACTCTCTGGAATCATTCCGTTCGAACGCGTTCTCGAGCGCTATACGAACGTGAACTCTCTGGAATCATTCCGTTCGAATGCGTTATCAAACGCTACACGAACGTGAACTCTCTGGAAACACTTCGTTCGAACGCGTTATCAAATGCAACACGAACGCACACACACTGGACAGTCTCGTTCGAACGTAGATACGAACGTGACACTAACGATTTTGTCCTGGAAGTATCATAAATTGCAAACTTTAATTAATATTAACTTGGTTTGTCATATACTGTAAACACATTAATCTTGGTAGTATAGATTTAAGTTATTATTAAGTTGTTCAATTATCACAAGCATACACATAGTGATAAAGTTGAAATTGATTGGTTGTTGCATAATTGGTTGAGAATTTAAAGTGTAATTTTACACAAGTAATTCCATCCAATCTTGATTGACATATATATCTACACTTATCGTATTAATTGTGCTATTGGAAAAGTGTAAATCTGGGTTGTGAATTGCTAAAAGATCATATTGGAAAAAGTGTTCGAAGAATATTCGTTCATTCATTTTCCTTAAGTATCTTTAGTTGAAATTCAAGGACTTGTGTTTATTGGAACTTTCATCAATTAGAACAACAAGTGACTACCTAGTACATCACTTTGAACAAGATCATTCGTTGATCATTGTGCAATTTGTCTTTCGTAGACTGATTGAACCCTGTTGATTTCCAGTTACAAATGGCTAGCGGAAATATCACAGTACCGGTCTCTCACGGAGAAAAGCCGGAGAAATTTGGTGGGGCAAATTTCAAACAGTGGCAGAACAAAATGCTGTTCTACCTGACAACTCTCCAGTTGGCTAAATTCCTCAAAGATCCTCCGGGTCCTGTGGAGGGTGAATCTGAATTGGCCAAGGAAAAGCGAGAACAGACTTGGATGTCTGGAGACTTCTTATGCAAGAACTACCTTTTGGGTGGTATTGACAATACCTTGTACAATGTATACCAAGGCATGACTTCTGCGAAAGTTCTCTGGGAATCTCTCGAGAAGAAGTAAAAATCGAAGATGCCGGACAAAAGAAATTTGTCGTGGGTAGGTTACTTGACTACAAGATGGTAGATTCAAGGACGGTGATGTCTCAGTTGGGTGAACTGCAATTGTCATTCATGAAACTGGATGAGGGAATGAAACTCTGTGAGATGTTTCAAGTTGCCGCCATAATTAAAAAGTTGCCTCCATCATGGAAGGACTTCAGGAGCTATCTGAAACACAAAAAGAAGCAGATGAGCCTTGAAGACCTCAGTGTTCGATTGAGAATCGGGGAGGACAACAGATGTCCGAGAAGGCCAGCTACAAGACTCTGGAGTCTAAGGCCAACATCATTGAAGGTGTAAAGGGTAGCAAAAGAGAAAGAACAGTGGAGCTGAATCTGGGAACAAGAAGTTCAAGGGAAATGCTACAACTGTGGAAAGAGCGGTCATATGTCAAAGGACTGCAGGAACAAGAAGTCTCAGGACAATGGCAAGAAAAAGAAAAATGAGGCCCATGTCACTGAAGGTGAGTAGCTGACTGAAGATATCTCAGAGATGGAACTATCAGCAATGGTAACCGAAGCCAACATAGTTGGGAATCCGAGAGAATTATGGGTAGACACTGGGGCTACTCGTCATATCTGTGCAGACAGTAAGATGTTTTCCATGTACCAGAAGGTCGATGGCGGCGATCATATGACAATGGGAAACTCGTCTACCTCTCAGATGGTTGGACAAGGCACAGTGGTTCTGAAGATGACATCCGGAAAGGAGCTAACATTGAAGAATGTACTGCACATTCCAGATATTCGGAAGAACTTGGTCTCGGGCTCTCTTCTTAGTAAGGCTGGTTTTAAGCTTGTATTTGTTTCTGACAAGTTTGTATTGACTAAGAATGGTATGTATGTAGGAAAATGATACCTCACCGAGGGCCTTTTCAAGCTAAATGTAATGACTGTTAATCATGCTATTAATAAAGCTAGTTCGTCTGCTTATATTATTGTGTCACAAAATGTATGGCATGGGAGGTTAGGACATGTTAATTATGATACCATGCTAAATTAATTAACATGGACCTTATACCTAAATTTGCAATTGATAGCCAACATAAGTGTGAAACATGTGTTGAAGCAAAAATGCATAGAACATCATTTCATTCGATAGAACGCAGTTATGAACCGCTAGAACTTGTACATACTGATGTATATGACATGAATATTGTGCAAACAAGAGGCGGCAAAAAGTACTTTGTCACTTTTATCGATGACAGTACAAGATTTTGTTATGTGTACTTGTTGAGAAGCAAAAGCTGAAGCAATTGAGAGCTTCGTACACTATAAGAACGAAGTTGAAAACCAACTTGGCAAGAAAATCAAAAGAATCAGGAGTGATAGAGGCGGTGAATACGTTTCACCATTCGGTGAATATTAGTCTGTGCACGGAATTATTCACGAAACCACTGCTCCTTATTCTCCTCAACAGAACGGAATTGAGGAGCGCAAAACCGAACGTTGAAGGAAATGATGAATGCCCTGTTGACAAGTTCGGGTCTACCCCAGAACTTGTGGAGGGAAGCCTTGCTTTCCGCGAACTACGTTCTGAACAAGCTTTCTCACAGAAGACTAGACAAGACACCATATGAATTGTGGAAATGTTTCGTACCTTCCTACAAATACCTCAAAGTGTGGGGGTGTCTTGCCAAAGTAATGGTTCCTAAACTATGAAGGTTAGAAGGACCCAAAACTGTTGATTGTATATTCATTGGATATGCTCACAACAGTAGTGCGTATCGATTCTTGGTACACAAGTCGGAGATTCCTGACATCAATCAAATATGATAATTGAGTCAAGGAATGCGATATTTTTGAAGAGACGTTTCCTGTAAGGAAAGACAAATAACAGGGTCTCTCAAAAGGACAATTGACACTGTCAAGGATAGTGATCAGGTTGACCTAGAATTAGATAAACGTGTAAATGCTGAGACAATCGAGCCTAGACGTAGCAAAAGAGCTAGAACGTCTAAGTCGTTTGGTCCCGATTTTCTGACATACCTGTTAGAAAATGAGCCTCAAAGCTATAAAGAAGCCATGTCTTCTCCTGAGGCACCTCTTTGGAAAAAGGCGATAAACAGTGAGATTGATTCAATCCTGCAGAACCATACTTGGGAGTTGGTTGATCTTCCACTAGGTTGTAAGCCGCTGGGCTACAAATGGATATTCAAAAGGATGATGAAAACGAATGGATCAATAGATAAGTACAAGGCTAGACTTGTCATAAAAGGTTATAGACAAAAGGAAGGCCTTGATTACTTTGACACATATTCACCAGTGACTCGTATCACATCGATAAGAATGCTCATAGCCATAGCAGCTATATTTGGTCTTGAAATACATCAAATGGATGTAAAGACGGCATTCTTGAATGGTGAATTGGATGAAGAGATTTACATGGAACAACCAGAAGGGTTTAGTGTTCCTGGACAAGAACAGAAGGTGTGCAAACTTGTAAAATTCTTGTACGGATTAAAACAAGCACCGAAACAATGGCATGAGAAATTTGACAAAGAAATGTTGTCAAATGGGTTCAAAACCAATGAGTGTGATAAGTGTGTGTACACCAAATCAACTCAAAAGGGATATGTCATTGTGTGTCTTTGTATAGACGATATGCTGATAATTGGTAGTAATCATGAAATGATTCAGTCTACCAAAAACGTGTATCCAGCCAGCAGATTTGATATGAAAGATATGGGGATAGCTGATGTGATCCTAGGAATAAAGATTTCTAGGACATCAGACGGATATATATTATCACAGACTCATTATATTGAGAAGATACTCGATAAATATATCAAAGGGGATCTAAATGTGGCTAGAACCTCTGTAGACCTAACTCTTCATTTATCAAAGAATACCGGTTCAAGCATATCGTAATTAGAGTATTCGAGAATCATCGGAAGTCTGATGTATCTCACGAATTACACACGACCTGATATCGCTCAAGCTGTGAATCAGCTTAGCAGATATACGAGCAATCCAGGACACAACCACTGGAAAGCCATAGTAAGAGTTTTGAGGTATCTGAGAGAAACTTCAAAATATGGGCTACATTACGAGAGATATCCTGCTGTACTGGAGGGATACAGCGATGCTAACTGGATATCTGATACGGTGGATTTCAAATCTACGAGTGGATTTGTTTTCACACTTGGTAATGCAGCCGTGTCATGGAAATCCTCAAGGCAAACATGTATTGCCCGGTCTACTATGGAATCAGAGTTCATAGCATTAGAAAAAACAGCGGAAGAAGCAGAATGGCTTAGAAACTTCCTGGAGGATATTCCTAGTTGGCCCAAACCGGTGCCAGCGATTAGCATACATTGTGATAGCCAATCGGCAATTGGGAGAGCCCAAAATACAATGTATAATGGTAAGTCTCGACAAATACGTCGGAGACATAATACCATACGTCAACTGCTCTCAAGTGGCATAATAACGATCGATTATGTTAAGTCGAAGGAAAACCTAGCGGATCCACTAACTAAAGGTTTACCTCGAGAGCAAGTTGAGAAGTCATCGAGGGGAATGGGCTTGAAGCCTATAATCTAAGAATTGTCACTGTGGAAACCCAACCTAGTTGACTGGAGATCCCAAGATCTAGGTTCAAAAGGGACAACAGAAACTTTGTGCAATTCAAAACGAGCACTGAAGAGTTTCGTACTCTTTCCCATTCCGATAATGACGCTGAGTGCTGTCTGTCATTGGTTAGGATAAGCTAAGGCTTTTAATGATCACTATATTAGGAGATGAGTCTTAATGGGGGTAAAGACATATTACCTCTTCATAATAGATCACCTATTCCAAGTAAGAAGTGAGGCCGCTTTCATGGGAACCTTTAAAGGCGGGTTACCCTAAAGTGTTTGATGAATCCAGGACCGTTGTTCAGGGCCAAAATGAACACAACCGTAGAACGGGAAAATGGTCGAATTAAAGCTGTGTGTTGGCAATTGTCTTGGTTTACACCAACGGCAGAACAGTTCAAGACTATGGGTCATTGGTTTGCCAAGTAAATCCGATTGTCACTCACTAGGAAAGGTTCAAGGCGAAAGCTACCTATTTCGATGCAGCTTTAGCTCACGGTATCTCTCTCACGTGCCTGAATGGATATTTGAAGAATTGTGGGGGATTGTTGTAAATTCCTCAAATTCATTAAATAGGATATGTATATGTATATGTATATGTATATCATTGGGATTTTCTAGGGGTGTATGGGAGGTTGCAATCCTTGGATGGTTGCAACCCACCCCAAGGGGTGCCTTATTGGCACCTCTCAATGCCTTATAAAATGAGGCTTTTATTCCAAATGAGATAGATATAGAAATATACAATTAATACCCAAGAACTAAAAAAAAAGGCATTGTTGTTTTCTTTGTTTTGAGAGAGAGATCCACCATTTTTGTATCCTAGTTCAAACACTTGTTAAGGAGTTCTCATTGAACAAGTAGAATCCAAGTTATCTTGGGAGAACGTTGGCAATTCGAATCCGTAGAGCACCTGTGACGGGGCCAATAAGTTCTTAAGGACATGGATCTTCTCGACTTGGATTGTTTCTGTAATCTCAATTTCCAGGTTTGTCTTCAAGTTTTCTGGTTTTAGGGTTTTGCATTTAGATCTACTTTTGGTAGTTTGATCAGTTTGATTTGCATGTTTATTGCTGATTAATGACACTAATATAACAACATAATATTTATGCCTCATGCCCAAGGGGTGTGGCTTGGTAGCAAATGACTTAGGATTTGGTTGTCAGGTCTTGGATTCGATTTCAGGGGTACATTTATTTGTAAGAGCCTGAGACAACTAAGGGTTTTACTTGCTCTGCTTAGCAAGGGTCGGGTGGTTTGGAGGCGGGGTTTCCAACATTTCCAAAAAAAATATCTATGTCTCATTCGTTTATCTATAAATTCTCAAATAATATTTCTAATTCACTATGCATGGGCAAATAGTTAGAGTCTTAATCTTGAAGCATTGTAAATAATAAAAAATCATGAAATTTTTTTTAAAAATAATTCAAAATAAAATAACAAATAACAACATGCCTGAAATTCAAGAAAAATGGTTAGGTTTTGTGAGCGGTTACTATTTAGATTTCTTATTTTAATAGGAGATTATATTTTTATATTGTAATGAGTTTTTTATTTAAATAAATTATTATTTTAATTTTATAATTTAATAATAAAAATATTAATTGTAAATATTAGGTGCCACATATTTTTTAAATTTAATTGAAGATTATACTATACTTTCTTATTATAATAGGTATAAAAAAATTTAATTGTAGAGATTAGATGTCATGTGACGTGATGATAAAACATATATATATATATCTTTGCCGAATTATTTGTGATATTATTCAAAAATTAATTGGATAATATAATATTTTTTCTTGTAATAATATGGTTCCTATTTAATAAATTATTATTTAATAGTGTTTTTTAATTGTAATACGATAGTATAATATGTTTTTTTAATTATATTACAGTTTTTTTATAAAATTATAATATGTATTTGATTGGTATGTTTTATTTAATACAAAATTAATTGTAAATATATTTTAATATATAATTTAATAATAGAAAATTAATTGTAAAGGTTAAGAGATTATAATATGTTTTCTTATAATTTTATAAGAAAATTATAATTTAATAATTTAGGTTTATTATTTTAATTTTATAATTTAATAATAATAAAATTAAATATTAATTAAATTAAATTAAGTAATAGGTTTCTTACTTCAGTAGTAGATTATGTTTTATATTATAATAGGTTTCTTATGTTAATAATTTAATATAAATAATTATAGATATATTTTAATTTTATAATAAAAAATTAGTTGTAGAAATTAGGTTAATTGTAGATAATTTATGGTGTTTTTTTAATAGGATAGTCTAATATATTTTTTTGTTATAATATAAATCTTATAAAATTATAATATCTATTTTTATTGTAATATGATTTGTATTTAATAGATTTTATTAATTTAATTTTATAACTTTAATATGAAACTGACACGCGGCGCGATAGTGAATCTTAAAAATGTTTAACTTCTTATATATATAATAATATATCTAAATAGATTATAGATATTTTTTAATAAATAAATTTATTAAAATTTTGTCTCACCCATTAAAATATTACACCATCAATGGTAATAAGAACGCATCGAAATATAAACAACATAAATACGACAAAGTATGTACAGTTGGAGTGTGATTGAAGAAATAAAACGGGTGGCAGAAACTTAGAGTAGCAAACCACAATTATGAAAGTTTTATTGCTGAGATGACTTATTTGCGTGACTTTCTTCTATTGGTCAAAATAATGTATTTTTTTATTTTTATATTTGGACGGGTCAATTACTGTAGTTATCTCAAGTGCTTTCCGGAATGCCTTTTTACATTAATTCTAAACAATAACTTAGTGCTACTAGTTGCAATCAGTTTTGTTATAATGGTGAATTTGCTCTCTCTCTGTGTCAAATCATGCTCCCAGTTTTATGCATTTTTAGTTTACATAAATATTTTATATTTATTAATTATAAATTATCTTTATTAATAATTTATGTTATGAGTATTTTAATAATAATTTTTTTTTATTAAAATTTAATTGTACAAATTAATTTAAGAGGGTAAATAATCTCACCCAATATTTAATATTTTTTTTAATGAAAATTAAATTTTATTCCATTAAATTAATGTTCTGACGATATCACGTACTTTATCATTTAATTACAAACTATCATACATAGTAATTATTTTATAATTATTATAGTTTTAGAGATAAGTGTGCGTCTGTGTACGTATATGGAGAGTTGGAGACATCCAATTAAATATTGAGTTAAAGAAAAAAAAAAGGTACCAATATTGCTCGTGACATTCCACTTTGACATTTCTCCCTTATCATAGCTGTGTCTACATTTGTAAAGCCATTGGACTTCAACGACTCAAAACTCTCTGTCTCTGTCTCTGCGTAGATCTCAGGCATCTTCAATGCAAATACACTAGAGTTCTTTCACCAGGTACTTTTTTTTTCTTTTTCTTTCTGGGAAATTAACAGTATGCAACTGGGAACTGTGTGTTTGGTTGCTGAGAAAATTTCAGTAACATGCTTTTATTTTCAATTTGGTGTTAGGTTTGTACAATGTTCGCTGTGCATCTGTACTTAAATTCCAACAATTTCAGTAACATGCTCCTATGTTTTTTTTTTTTTTTAAAAAAAAATTATTCAGCTATCTTGCTTCTGTTCTTGCAGTTGCTATCCATTGGTTGAATAATATGATGCTAAACAATCATAGTACAGCACAACATAGAAATGGACTTTCTATACAATCATGTTTCCCTGAGATCAAATCGATTACAAATTCGTCTTGCAAATCTTATGGGGAAGATGATGCCAGCACAGGCATATATTCTGATGATGACTTGAGCCTGAAAGATGCTTTTGGCCCTGGCTTCTTTTATCATGGGAATTCTGAACCTTATCTTCAACCTCCTGAGCAAGCTATTTCAAGCTCCATAGATTTCTTGGAAGCTCGAGACCCTAATCCACATGTGGTTTTGAATCCATCAATTTGGCCTCTCTATGCTTCAAGTGATCATCAACTCCCCTCCATGGCTGCAGAAGTAAATACAGAAGCAGCAGATGACTCACCAAGTTTTGCACAACCAACAGTGTCTCAGTCAGAAGCAGTTTCTGGTATGCTGTGTATTTGATTGATATTTTTCCGCTGATTAACTATATGATAATGAGAAGATGTTCATACAAAAGCTACCTCTTAAACTATATGTTCTACCTTCCCCAGATCCTGCTTGTCGCGAGAGCTTTGTGCATTCGATACGACCTTCGAATGTTGAAGGGAATCGCTTCACTTTCTATGCTCCCTTGCATCTCGCGGCACTTAAAGGTGATTGGGACTTTGCAAGAAAATATTTTACTTTGAATCCACGAGCAATTTGTGCTAGGATCACAAGAAATCAGGAAACTGCTCTTCATATTGCTGCTGGGGCTAGACATACAATGTTTGTTCAGGAACTTGTAAATTTGATGGCACCTGATGACCTGGCACTACAGAACAAGGTTGGGAACACAGCTTTATGTTTTGCTGCTGCATCTGGCATAAAAAATATTGCAGAGTTGATGGTTAATAAGAACAACATGTTGCCATCAATTCGAGGTAGTCAGGGGGCAACACCATTGTGTATGGCTGCTCTGTTAGGCCACAATGAAATGGTCTGGTATCTTTATTCTGTGACAAAGGAAGAGGATCTAAAAGAAGAAGATCGCATTGAGCTTCTTGTTGCTGTCATCACTGCTGGCCTTTATGGTTAATGACCTTTCTCTTCATACTGATTTCTTATTGACTGTTTGCAGTAAAGATATTGCCGTGCCCACATGTCCTCGTGAAGTATAGAATTGATGACTCTATTATTTAAATTGTTAGATGTTGCCTTGGACTTAATCCAGAAGCATCCCCAATTAGCTATAGCTCGGGACAGAAATAGAGAGACTGCTCTTCATATATTGGCTAGGAAGCCTTCAGCTTTTGCAAGCGGAAGTCATCTTGGAATTTGGTGCAGGTTCATGTACTCATGTTAGTAACATTCATTATAATACTGTCTTCTTAAGTAATTTAATTTGATACAATGACCTAAATTTACCCTGTCTTTGTTAAGAAAATTTTCTGATGTTGCTTGTCCTATTCAGTACCGGGCATCAGGACAATAGTTGAAACAAAGTTCTCACATCTCCAAGCACTTGAACTGGTGAAGCAGCTTTGGGAACAGGTATTGTTACTAGATGACTCACAAGTTGGAGAATTGCTAAGGAAACCTACTCGATTACTGTTTACTGCTGCGGAGTTGGGGAATGTTGAGTTCTTAATGGTGCTTATTAGGATGTATCCTGATCTTATTTGGAAAGTTGATGATCATAGTCGAAGCATATTTCACATAGCAGTAGTGCATCGTCAGGAAAATATTTTCAATCTTATGCATGACATCGGCTCTCATAAGGATTTGATAGCAGCTTATAAAGATGAAAACAATAATAACATGTTGCATCTGGCCGGAAAGCTTGCCCCTCCAGACAGACTCAAAATCGACTCTGGTGCAGCTCTGCAGCTTCGCCGAGAGTTGGGTTGGTTCAAGGTAACAACTTTTCAGTCACCAAGCTTTCACTTCAGTCATTATCTTGACTATTTTTCATGTCCAAATGAAACAGTAGGAACCTAAAAAAAAAAAATATGCATGAAAACAATAATGTGCTTTCAGAAAACAGTTGCTTTCCAGGTTTGAATTCTAATACAATTATTACATCTGACAATTGTAGGAAGTTGAAAAAGTAGTCCAACCAACTTATCGCGAAACAAAAAATTCAGAGGGGAGAACGCCTCATATACTGTTTTCAGAGGAGCATAGAAGACTTGTTCGAGAAGGGGAGAAGTGGATGAAAGACACTGCTTCCTCATGCATGGTAGTCGCGACACTTATCGCCACTGTGATGTTTGCCGCAGCCTTCACAGTACCTGGTGGCAATAATGAGTCTACCGGAAGACCAATATTTCTGCATCACAATTCATTTATGGTTTTTGCCATATCAGATGCATTGGCGCTATTCAGCTCAGCCACTTCAATATTACTGTTCCTATCCATCCTCACCTCACGATACGCAGAAGAGGATTTCCTGCATTCATTGCCAAACAGATTGATCATAGGGCTTGCCACTCTCTTCGTCTCTATAGCCACCATGATGGCAGCATTTGCAGCCGCACTTTTCATTGCTCTTGGTGATGACTTTGCATGGGTAGCTATCCTGATTGCAACAGTTGCTTGTATACCGGTCACCTTGTTTGCGCTGCTTCAATTTCCCTTACTTTCTGATATGATTAGCCATTTGTATAATTCTAGTATTTTCACCCGGCGAACTAAGCACTTGTTGTACTAGCAGAAAGCGGCTCCATCCCTAGTTAGAAATTTTATAGGGACCCACATGATAAAGAAGGCCCCATATTCATTGTAAAATATTATTTTATACTTGGAGATATAAAAATTCCTAGATTATAGTTAAGTAATGTTAGAAATTCTTTAATAAATAGATATCATTTTCCTAGATAAATTAATAAAGTCCATAAGAAGCCTCAACTATTAACAATAGAATTAATTCAGACTCTTAATTTTCTCATTAAACTATTTTATTTTCTAAAAAAAAAAATCACCTAAAGCTCTTCCCTGGATTTTCTATTAAATTTTTTTTTACCAAATTCTGATAGGTCTGCATCTTCCAGAATTCTCTCACTCATTTCTTTATGAGTAGATTATAAAAATAGTCTTCATTCTCAGTTTCTCTACATTCCTCTTATGGTCGGTTAATATATAAATATTTACGGCCCTTCTACTTTAATGTTTTATGTGTTATTTCGAGTTTTATGAACGTTTTAATGTGTTTTGGGTGTGTTTTGCAAATTAAAATCATATCAATGCTTAAACGGGACGTAACGAGTGATTAAACAGCAAAGCAGAGCAAAATCAGGCCTTATTTGATAACCTGAGCAGCGCGTCACGATACTGGCCATCGCGTCACGGTTGAAAAGTTGGGCAGATAGCTATTTTTGTTTTGTGTCGCGACGCGCTCTAGGTAGCGTCGTGACACCCCAGGATCAGCAGCCTGGAGAGTTTTTTCTTCTATTTTCTCTCGAATTTACCTTTATGAGTTATTGTCTTATATCAATGATTAGCTTGTTTTTATTGAATATCATGATAAGCTAAATCAATAATCTAAGGTTATAATGGATCTAAAGCACTGTGTTTAATTAAGTTGCATCTTTTTATTCTTTTGGGTTTGTTATTGAATTATTTATAATTCTATGTGTTTGAATGTATGTTTTATTGTATGGCCAACAATAGAATAGTCATGGTAAATCATTAGGAACTCGACGGAGGAAATTTGGGTTAACCGTGAGAGTAATAGTTCATGATATAGTTCTTTTGAATAGATTTCCCTACAGGATAAAAATATACCTGCAGAGCATGTGTAGCCAATAATAGAACTTGACCTTAATGAATTTGGTTTAAGTTCATTAACATAGACATTTAGTTAATTGGCTTAATCTGAATATTTCTACATGACCATCGAAAGAGGCTTGTAAATAGTTTAGTGTTCTAGGTTAATAATTCATAACAACTACCTAATTGAATGAATTGTGCTTAAACCTATTGTTTGCGTGCTTAAGTGAAGTTACAACCCTGAGTTTTTTTATTATATAAGGTTTCCTCTAAACGTTATTATTTGTTCTTTATTTACTTTTTAGTTAATTAGTTCAATCACTCTCTCTTGCAATCAATTGTTTAGTTTTAGTTAAGTATATTAGTTTTGATATTAATAAGAGAAATATTAAGTTTCTGTGGGTACGATATCCGACTTTTGTCACTATATTACTTGAGCAACATGTGTACTTACGTGCGGTAGTAAAATCGCGATCAAGTTTTTGGCGCCGTTGCCGGGAACTTATTTTATTTTTCTTTATTAATATTAAGACAACATTTTACTTGCTTAGTTAAACACATCTTCTTTTTCTTTTTTCTTTTTTTTTTATTTCTTTCTGTTTTTCTTTGATTTCAGGCATCATGAACGACCAACAACCTGAACCATTGGGCGTAGTAGCGCCAATCCCAATTCAGGACATGACGATACCGATCGTAAATGGACTCATATCCTGTATCGTCCCACCACCCTTTCAGGCCAACGCGTGCGACATCAAGACCTATATTCAAATGATACAGCAATCAATGCAGTTTGGGGGTGGTCCGAATGATGATCCTAATGCCCATGAACGCAACTTCCTGGAAATCTGCAACACTTTAAACTTCAACTGAGGGGTAGAGGAAGTAGTTCGCTTGTGAGTTTTCCCATATTCGTTGAAAGATAGTGCTAAGGGATGAATCCAGTCACTGCCAGCAGGATCTATCACTACATGAGGAGACTTGGCCACCAAGTTCCTTGCCAAGTATTTTCCTCATACCAAACAGAAAAGCTGCGTAATGACATCATGTCAATCAAGCAATGTGATTCGGAGTCTTTATACGAGGCATGAGAGAGATACAAATACTTGTTACGCAAATGGCCACACCATGACATTTCAAAATAGCTGCAAGTCCATACCTTCTATAATGAGCTTAATGGCATGATGAAGTCTACAGTAGACGCATCGGCTGGAGGTGCACTAATGGATAAATATGAGTGATGAACATTAAAAAGTGTACATTTAATAAAGAGAAATTAATGATTTTACACTTATAGTTTCATTAATCCATTTAATTTAGCACATTTGTGAAATTATAATTAAATCCATGTTTTATATATTTTTATTGTGATTTTTATTTCTTATGTAAGTGAAATAATACTTTGGATGCATAATTAGAAAAATGGACGTGACATTTCAATTTTCGAGGCCAGAAACTTAAAATGGCGTTCTAATAGTGTATAATTTCAACTCTGCTTAATTTTTATATTTTGTCCATAACGTTTTACTCCGATATCAGATTGTGGCCATTCTAGTTTCAGATGAAAGAATACTCAAATATCGACAACTTTACTTTTTACAAGATTTTTTAGTTCTGAGGTTTTCAATGCCGAAATTGATGAAAAATACAAAATATGTTATATATAATTATTTAAAAAAAAATAAAAAAAAAAGGTTGCCATCACCTTTCGGTGGATGGCAACCTTTGAAAGAAAATTTTATAATTAAAAAAAGAGAAAGAAGATTGCTTGCAATTTGCAAGCAAGAGATGTGTCAAACACCTCTATAAATATAAGTGTTCAATTCCTCTTTTCTTCAGTCTCGTTTCCATACTTCCCTCCGAGAATTTGTGGAGTTTCAGCTCTTATGTGTTTTATTTTTCAAGCTTTATTGTAATTGTTTTTTCTTTCGGTAATAAAATTATGCATGTTTTTATTCAAATCATTAGTAACTAATTTCATCATGCTGCGGTAAAGGGCGAAGCTCTTAATATGAGAATATAGATTAATCTTACTTATATTATAATATATGAATTATAATCTAAAGACTAATATTTAATTTAAATCTGGACTAATTATTGACATATTTCGTTACCGCCTATATGACTGGTTTTATATATTTGGCATAATTGAGTACCTAATTGGACTTGTTATAGATAAATATTATCACCGCCTTTATAGCTGGTTTTATATATTTTGGCATAATTAATTCCTGAAGTAAATTAATTGGGTAATAATGAAAATTTATATATTACAAAAAGTAAGAGTTCTCTAAATTTAAAATATCAAAAGTGGATCCTTTAGCCCCATCATTTTATTTTATTGTTGCAGTCCAATTTAAAATTGTCCAATACTTCAAACAATTTAGCCTTTTTATTTTTTCACTAGAATTATTATTTTATTTTACTAAATTTATTTCCTCTTTATCGACTCCGAACTTACCGAATTATTTTATTACTTCGACACATTTATACTTGGGAGTAGAGAACCACTTTATGAGTGTGTCAAGTTTTTGGCACCTTTGTCAGGGAATATAATTTAGTAGATAGAATAATAATTTTATTTATTTATTTTTATTTTATTTTTAAATTTGTATTTTATGCATCTAATTTTCTTTTTCTTCTTCTTTGTAGTTGTGTATATCCAAGATATCCCGAATGATCCTAAATGAATCCTGAGCCCAGACATCCCACATATAGACAAACCGTGTACTTGATTCTTTAAGGTTACATGAGATAGAAAACTCAATTAAAATGGAACTTGTATTTTGCCAAAGAATTTCTTGAAACATCTCCATCTAGAGATTCTTCTATAATTTTTTTGTGAGAACATAATTCGAGAAATTGAGATAGCTGAACGAGAAATTCAATTGAGATCTGAATTGACAAGAATCACAAGACGTTTTTAGAATGTAATCACTACATTTTTTCTTCTTTTGTCATTTATTTTAACTTTTTTTCACTTGTTTATTATTTCTTCTTTTTATAAGTATTGCATTTGCATATTTAAATTTTAGCCTATAGTCTGGATTTAGGCTGCATGAGACATTGGTCTCGATCATCTAGCGGTAGATTAAATAGAGAGTCTTCATCACCTTCACCGTCAGTTGAAATGGCTGATAACTAAAATGAAAACCCACATAACCGAGATGAAAATCCAATTGATCAGGTAGAACGTGAGTCTCAGCATGACGATCTTAATCATCCTATGACACTCAGAGAATTCATGAATCTCACTAGGACATGATCACCATCTTGCATTGCTTTTCCCCCAGATGCATCATGTTTCAATTTTAAACCAAGTGTCGTCCAACTTTTACCCATATTCCACGGTCTAGAATCGAAAAATTCTTATCAGCACTTAAGGGAATTCAAAGAGGTATATAATACTTGCACATACCAAAATTGCAGCATGAATATAATTCGACTCAAGTTTGTTGCCTTTTCTTTAAAGTATAAAACTAAAATTTGCCTGCAGAACCTTAGGTCAGTATCCATCTGAACATTGGATGATTTGTAAGAGCAATTTCTAAAAAAAATAAAAAAAATTTCCCCCTCACAGGACAAACGCCTTCAAGAGAAGAATCACAACTTTCACACAAGAGTCGGGGGAAACACTTTACCAATGTTGGGAGAGATTTAGAGAATTGTTAAATATTTATCCACATCACGGGTTTAAAATATGGAGGCTGGTTTCCTACTTCTACGAGAGTTTAACACCCTAAAGTAGATAAGTAGTGGAAATGATGTGTAATGGTGAGTTTAGGGACAAAAGTCCCGAAGATGCACTAGATTAACTAGAACACATAGCAGAGAATGCACAACATTGGGACACAGTTGGCACTTATGAGTCATTTGTAAAACCACCATCATCTAGTATAGGCATGTTTAACATTAGGGAAGACCATGACCTTTTTTTCTAAATATGCATCTCTAGCTAAAAAATTGAGGCATTAAAAATGAGGAAGATTGATCATGTCAAGTCAATTTAAGAAGTTACATGTCATATCTGTAATTCAAATGAACATATCACACAAGTTTGCCAGACCTTGCCGACCTTGCAAGAATGTCTTCATGACCAAGTCAGTTCCATACACATCTTTAAAAGACCAAATCTAAACTCGTACTCTCAAACCTATAATTCTGGTTGGAGAAACCATCCAAACTTCAATTTGAGGAATGATAACCAAGCACAATCATCGCAACAACCTCCCCAGGTACACCAAAATTTTCAAAATTCTCATAATTATGCATTATATGTCCCACCGCCTATGAAAACCCTTGAGGATACTTTGCATTCATTCATTGAGAAACCGGAAGTCATCAATAACCAAAATGTGCAAACATTGATTGATCTGAAAGATATTTTTTTTCAAAATCACATCTACATTGGCCATTCATGAGAAATGAAAGTTTCAGGTACAACCATAGCCAAATCCCAAGAGTCATCAAAATCCTCACGATGGTAGTTCTAGTAGTCAACACATAGACCAAGTCAAATTTGTTATTACTCTTCGCAGTGGTAATGTAATCCACAGACCTATTCTTGATGTTGGACAATTATGACCCATAGCGTCACTATTTGTACAAATCATGGTGTTGTTGTACAAATTAACTATGTGAAAAAAGAGATTGCACTATTATCATTTGTGATTAGATCACCTAGATATATAAATGATAGGAGGTCCTTATGATTTGTTCCTGGATTGAGAATGATATGAGACAGTATCAGTCCACGAAGGATAAATCATTAAACATCCCTAGTCAGAGCATTATCGAGATTGGACATCGATGAATGCGTAAAAGACTAGTATTACACTTATGCGTGTTGTGAGGGCACAACGACATAGTTCTAATATATTTGGGTATAGGATACTCATACAAGTGTAATAGGAGGTTGTGTTTTACCGATTGTACAGGAAACAGCTTCGCTCTGGATAGACCCCCTCGGAATTCCATTGGTAGTATTACTATGTGTCTATGGAAGTCCGAAATCAGGGTAGGTGTATTTGGTCTTAACCTGAGACTTGCACCGCTAATACTTATGACAATCAATATACTTTGGTTGCGATCGTTCAGGACTTTAACAGGTTCTGTGTACGCCTATGCTGGGTATATTGAGAATCGTAGTGTGTTGGGTGTGATGTCAAGACGGAAGTGTCACTCCAGTCATATGGAGATGATGATCGCGCAGGGATACATAACTGGTTCTTAAAAAGGTTGCAACCATCGGGATAATATGACTTGGTCATGATTATCCGATATTAAAGAGACTAGTTGCTCGTCATCCGATATATGCTTCGTACGGGGCAGACACTGTACCAGCCCCAGGCCTTGCATGTGATCATCCGATACTGGATCGAAATACGCAATACTACGTATACTACGTCTGATATAGATCATTTATTCCTGTAAGGATGTTTCTGGAGAATTGGGTAGGCATGGTGCTTTGCTAGAAGCCAACCTTGTCTTGTAAATCGGTACAAACGTAGTACGAGGTACTTACGTGTTCGGATAGTCCGACGACCGAATTTACTGCCAACATATCCGGGGATCTCATGGGTCGCTTCCCAAAGATTCACCGATGACGTATGACTCGCACTTTTAATTAATCTGGGATTAATTAGATGAGAGAGAAAATTAATCTGGGATTAATTGCGGAGATATTTTATCTGGGATAAAATATCAATTTAAAGAGAGATAACGATTAATTTAGAATTAATCGGCAAATTAATATATTCGATATATTAAACGAGATTGGATTTCGACGCGGAATTAAAATTAGATTTTAATTCGGGCGAACGAGTTGATTTAGAATTAATTCGTTAGCGATGTGAATAGTGACTTCGCTAGGCGTAATCATTTAATTACGACGCAACGGAAAATTCGTTAATTTGGAATTAGCGAACCCGAGCCCGGGATTATTTGCGAGCGCATTCGTATTTCGAATTCGAGTGCGGCACGCAAGTCAAATCAATCGTCAAATCATTAGTCGCATCAAGCGTCAAATCACTTGTCACTTTGAGTGATGTGACTTGACAACTTGATTGATAGATGTGACTTGATGGGAGTTGTTGGGAGCTTTTAAAGCTTGTCCTTTGTTGACTTTTTTGAAATCAATTTGTGTATATGATTTTTGGAAAATCATTTACCATTTTTCAAGTAATATAACAACTCTTCTCTCTCTCCATTCTCTTCCTCATCTCACGCCCAACAAGGGCTTTTCTTGTTCTGTTTTTGGAAAAACCGTGAGCAAGAAGGGAAGCAAGTGTGATTTTATTGCAAAATCAAGAGTGCTAGCACACTCCGGGATCATGCGAAGGTGATAGGGAAGTCCACCCATGAGCCGGGAATCGTTTGACGATGCTTGGAGCTCAAATTCTTGGTGATCAAAATCAAAAACAGTGAGCAAAATTCACTGCCACTGCCGAGCAGTCCAAGGAGGCAGAAAGTTGATTTTTGTTGCCTCTCGCGTCGCTCAACCGATCGATGTGAGTATTCCGCAACTCCCTCGTTGTATTCACTTATGTTTCATACTTGTTTATTGATCCTTGGGACCTTAGTAAACTCCAACAATGGTATCATGAGCAAGGAAAAGCATGAAAATGTTTAGGGCTTAAAATTTGGGTAAACTTGATTTTGAGCATGTATAATGAAATTGGATGAATTAGTATGCTTAAATGTGTTTTAATTGATGATTGATTGGATCAATTTGATTAAAAAAAATTTGGAACAAATTTGCCCAAAATTTTGGTGTTGGCCGAATATAATGCCATATTTTGTCTTGGTGATTTTTTGATTTTTTTGATCATTGGATGTGTTGGAAATCATTCGGGATGTTGATTTAATGTCGATTGTGGAATTAATTGGATTGAATTCGAATCGGACATAAAATCCTCAATATTGCCGAGACATAAAGAAGCATGAATGGGTTTGATTTTTTATTAAAATGTGTTGGACATGTTTTAATGTTAATGGCATGATTAATTAGTGCTAATTGATGTTTTAGAAATGTTAATTGGGTAATTAATTATGTAATACACTTTATGTAATTAAATTGGGAAAATTGGAATTTTTGTAATTTAATTATATTGGGCCTATTTTGTGAAATTGGGCTTAAGTGTTGTAATTGGGCTTATTGGGCTTTGTTGTACTAAGTTGGGTTTAGGCTAAATTGGTTGGATCCAATTGGGCCCAAAACAGCATCCATAAAGCCCAAATGCGACTTAATTGACCTTTAAAGTTTAATTGGGCCTAATGGGCCAAAATTGATTTCTAGGCTTATGGGGTAACTCCCGGATTGGACTTTGGTTATTGGGTTTGACCCGAGTTGACCAAAAGTCCACGCCTTAAGAAATTAATTAAAAGCTCATTGGACTTTAATTAAATTAACGTTGGACGTTAAACGGGCTTTGAGACCCGTAACGATTAAATTTGGAATTTAAGTCGTAAAAGGTTTATTAATAAAGTGTAGTATTTAATTTGGAATTAAATAGTGAATTAGAATTAAATACAAATTGAATTGGATTTAATTGTGTAGTTTAATTTAATTCGAGAATTCGTACTTTGAGTACTTATTCGCAAAACGAGTTTGACTCGAGCAAAATCAAATCGTTGTTTGAACATTGGATGATCACTAATTATCAGATTAATTAATTTTATTAGATTGATTGATAGCATGTTTGTGTGAATACATGGTTGCGATGCATGAATAATGTATATCGGATGGATATTAGATGGGTGGGGCAATTTTAGAAATTATTGTAATAAATTTGATTTATTAATTGGAACTGCGTGTCCAGCCTTATTACCTTCTTATTCTTTGTATTCTCTTCTCACATATTCCCCTCAATGTAAATGAGGTTTCTTTAGAAGTGTAGTGTAACGGGTAGAAGAAATATTTGTGCTAGCGGGAGAGAGAAATGGAGAGATTTGATCTAGGATCAATGTGTAAAGTATCCATCCGCATATCATTATTACTTTATTTATACGCGCTTTATTATGTGTTTAGAATGCATGTTTAAGGGTCTATGATGATGAGACCTTAACAAAGATAATAAATTGGTTGCCAATTTGCACACGAAAAACCCTCGCAAAATATTAAGCGTCTTTCCTTCCATTGAGTGATTCTCACTCAAGATCCGAGACTGGCATTGGCTTGTTGGCCAAAGTCAAGGCCTTTGTCCGTCGAGGATGTGTTTGAATCACGAGAGCTTTGTTCCATATTGGTGTCTTGTCCAAGTTGTGGTTTGTTGGCCAAAGTCAAGACCACTTCTTGTCCATCGACATTGATTACGAAGCTTTCCATGGTCAATGGGTCGCGCTTAACTGGGATCACCAAGTTTGTTGTGCCAAAGCCAAGTCTTAGTTGATTCAGAGGAAAAAGGTTAGGTAATACATTGAATGTATTGGCATATATAAGATATATGTTTCGGACTTGGATGTCCCCCTACTGGATCTAGGAATTGGATTGGATCCAATTGATCTTAGAGATCTACCTAGTTAATTATCATACAATTTGTTGGCCAAAGTCAAGATTGTGTGATATTTAACGGGATCCTAGCCCACTAGGAAACACGGTTTCCTGAGTACTCGACAGAGGGTTAGAGGCTCGCCGAAAAATAGTGGGAGGCAAGAATTGAATTTGCAATACTCGTTTAATTACTTGCCATACGCGCTCAAAACAAATATCATTCGTCATATAAATTAAATGTTAGTTGGACTAATATTTAAATGTTGTTTTAATAAATAGTTGGACTATATTCAAACTATTCATTTATAGTTGATTTTATAATTGGATTATAGTAATCAATATAATTGATTTTAATCTATTAAATTATAGTTGATTAAATAGTTGGACTATTGTAATCATTATAATAAATAGTACCTAAATCGTTGATTAAATAGTTGGACTATTAGAATCAAGATATAAATTGAAAGATTGACATTTAAAACATAATCCTAGGGAAAATGTGTTTAAATGGTTTAATTTTCAAATTGGGAATAATTTCAGGATGGTCCTGGAAAATAATAAGTTACTTTATTTGATAAAATAACATATTAGGCCTAAGCCCGGAGTTAAGCAAATAGTAGAGCATAATCTTTGGAAGATTTATGTGATGATAACTTTAGTGCTTAATCCATTAAGCTTGTCGCAGTAGACTCCTTAATTTCTGAATCAGAACTAAGGATTAGACCTTTAAAGTATGATAATGAAATTGAAGGATCTTCATAGATCTATAATTAGATTTTAGAAGTACTAAATTACAATGAATAACTCTTGGAGAGTTAATGACTATTCTCAAGGAGATAAAGTCAAACTTTGCAATTAGGCAAGTAGCGCAAGGCGCACCTTACTTCGATATTCTAGAAACCCGAGGCTTGGCCAAAGGCTTCTGGAATGTGGAAAAAGGGCAAAGGAAAAATCATTATAATCTTCTAGGAAGATAAAGGACATATCCCAAAATGTCTGCTTAATTGTGGCAAACGGGATCGCGGAAGCGTGATTGCCGTTTGGACAAAGCAGGCATGAAGGAATTGAAGACGAGCAAGGCTCTAACTTCAAATATGTTTGTCATAAATATATTCACTACTAGTATTAAAATTGGATTTTAGATACTTAGTGTGATATATATATATATATATAAATATATATTGATGTATCTGCTGTGAGCAGGACACTGACTTCAGTTGAGATTTATCTGCAAATTGGAAACGGGATAAAAGTCGCTGTTTTGACTGCAGAAACCTAATTTTAGGAACTACCCTCGGGTGTGTACCTAAATTTGGAAACTGTTATAATGTAACTAGTTTGACTAGAAACATTATCTTTATATCAGTGTTTAACCCGCTGCGGGTGAACCTTTATATTCTAGAACACTAAAGTGTTTTATTATATAAAGATGATATTGAGATAAGCACATTAGATGTGAATACCAGAATTTATATTTTGAGTATAAATAAAATCTCTAAAATGACAAACAAATAGCTCAAACTGATTTGATCAGAAGAAACATATTGTGGCATTGTTGTCTGGGACACAATCAAACAAGACTCGTATATCCACACTTTTGAAGAGTGGGTACTCAGACTGATTTGATTCCATTCAAATAAAGTCTACGAATCTAGTTTATTGGGCAATGTGCCTATAACACTATTTACTTGGTAAGAGTGTAAATGCCACTGATCTGTTAGCCCTAGTTCATAGTGAAGCAAATGGGCCCATGTCTAGCTAGGCTAGAGGTGGATATGAATATTTCGTGACCTTTACGGATGTGGCATCGCGTTATGGTTATGTGTTTCTTTTAGAACACAAATCAGAAACTTTTAAAGTTTTCGACACAAAATAGACAAACAGATCGGCTATAGTATTATACCGTCACGGTAAGACCGTAATGGAAAATATTTAAGCAATAAGTTTCTTATATACTTGAAAGAGTATAGTATTATTTCAATGAGGACTCCTCCCGGAACACGTCAAGTTGACGGTGTGTCCGAAATGAGTAACCGAATTATGTTAGACATGATAAGGTTAATCATGAGTCGCTCTGAGCTACCATTTCCTTCAACGGATAAGCTTTGACAGTGCAAAACTTATTTAGAATAAGGTTCCATTAAAATCTGTTTGACAGATATCATATTAGATATGAACAGGAAAGAAACCAAGTTTCTCATTCCTGAATATTTGGGTATGCTGGGCATATGTTTGGATGATACCAAACTAAAACCCAAATTGGATAAGTGCCAAATTGTAGGCTATCCTAGGGATACATAAGTATAGTACTTATACAACTCACAAGAGAACAATTAGATTGTTGCTCACCATACGGTTTTCCTAAGAGGAATACCGATATGCAGTGGTAAGTGTGAGGATAGTAAAACTCGATGAAAATCAGAGTAATACTATTCCAGGCATCCATTCCTAATGGAACATAAATAGTTCATCAAGGATGAAACTATACCATAATCTTTGAATACACAAGAACCGCGTATGTCGGAGAGAGTCAGAAAACAACCTAGGGTATGGGTTTCTGATCTCACCTCATAAAGATGTTAATCTTTTGAGGTATACCAACTAACTACGTATGAGGAAGTGATACAAGGTATTGACTCTCTATTATGACCAAGTGTCATGAATCCGAAATGGATTCCATGTATATCAACTAAGTTTGGATACTAGTTGATGTACCGCAAGGCGTTATGCCTATTGGTACTATAAGTCTTCAAGGAAGACATACATGGATGGCAACATACCAACGTACTAAGCTAGGCTTGTAGCGGAAAGGTATCGTTATCAACATTGTGTTGATTACGATTCAACCTTTTACCTGTTGCCACGGTAAATCCATTTGGATAATGCTTGCTAAAGCTGCGTGTTTCATTTATGAAATATGACAGCTTTACGGGAAAATCGCTTTCCTGAAAAGGAAACCTTTTGGAGGATGTTCAACACATCTTGACGGTTTTGTCGTACCAAAACTAGTAAACAAGGTTTGCAAGTTATTCGATCCATGTTTGGATTGAAGCAAGCATAGGTTCTTGGAATTATCGTTTTGATGTAATCATAATGGCTTATGATTTAATTCAAAATGAAATGATTCTTGTGTATATAAGAGGGTTAGTGGGAGCGCACTAACAGTGGCTGTCCTATAAAATAATAATAATATGACATTTCTTGGAACTGATATTCCCATAATAAAATCGGCGAAAGCTTGGCTTTCAATAAAACTCTCCGAGAATTCGTACATTGAAAAATGTACGTGACCTGGTGTCTCATACGCTTTGAGCATATGGATTCACAATCAGGCTAATCCAAGTGATAGTCATTGGATTGATGTTAAGAACATCCGTTAGTATCTTAGAGATCTAAGGATGTTGTCTTAAACTATGGAGAAGGAGAACTTGAAGTGACTGGGATCACTACTGCAAGTTTCCTAAACCGATAAAGACGACTAAAAGTCGCAAACGGTACTATACAGTTTGAATAACGAAACAGTGAGCTATTACTGCAGCTGAGGCGGCAATAGAAGCCTTCTGGGTCGATAATAAATCTAATTAGATTAGATATAATTCTGTTAGCAGCTGAGCTAGGCGTCAGCACAGACTAAAGAATTAATGGTCTCATCAACGATCCATATATATACTTCGATATTCAACTGAATCGTTCGGATCATACATCGTGGCGATGTGATGATCGAATAAATCGCATCAAATGATAATCAAGCAAATCCGCTGACGAAAGCATTTCTCAGCAATTTGAGCCAACCGTACATAGTTCGGGTGTAAGACACTCGAGTGACTGGCTATAGGCCAAGTGGGAGATTGTTGGACAATTATGACCCATAGCGTCACTATTTGTACAGATCATGGTGTTGTTGTACAAATTAACTATGTGACAAAGGAGATTGCACTCTTATCATTTGTGATTAGATCACATAGATATATAAATGATAGGAGGTCCTTATGATTTTTTCCTGGATTGAGAATGATATGAGACAGTATCAGTCCACGAAGGATAAATCAGTAAACATCCCTAGTCAGAGCATTATCGAGATTGGACATCGATGAATGCGTAAAAGACTAGTATTACACTTGTGCGCGTTGTGAGGGCACAACGATATAATTCTCATATATTTTGGTATAGGATACTCATGCAAGTGTAATAGGAGGTTGTGTTTTACCGATGGTACGGGAAACAGCTTCGCTCTGGATAGACCCTCTCAGAATTCCATTGGTAGTATGACTATGTGTCTATGGAAGTCCGAAATCAGGGTAGGTGTATTTGGTCTTAACTTGAGACTTGCACCGCTAATACTTGCGACAATCAATATACTTTGGTTGCGGTCGTCCAGGACTTTAACAGGTTCTGTGTACGCCTATGCTGGGTATATTGAGAATCGTAGTGTGTTGGGTGTGATGTCATGACGGAAGTGTCACTCCAGTCATATGGAGATGATGATCGTGCAGGGATACAGAACTGGTTCTCTAAAAAGGTTGCAACCATCGGGATAATATGACTTGGTCATGATTATCCGATATTAAAGAGACTAGTTTCTCGTCATCCGATATATGCTTCGTACGGGGCAGACATTGTACCAGCCCCAGGCCTTGCATGTGATCATCCGATACTGGATCGAAATACGCAATACTACGTATACTACTCCTGATATAGATCTTTTATTCCTGTAAGGATGTTTCTGGAGAATTGGGTAGGCATGGTGCTTTGCTAGAAGCCAACCTTGTCTTGTAAATCGGTACAAACGTAGTACGAGGTACTTACGTGTTCGGATAGTTCGACGACCGAATTTACTGCCAACATATCCGGGGATCTCATGGGTCGCTTCCCAAAGATTCACCGATGACGTATGACTCGCACTTTTAATTAATCTGGGATTAATTAGATGAGAGAGAAAATTAATCTGGGATTAATTGCGGAGATATTTTATCTGGATAAAAATCAATTTAAAGAGAGATAACGATTAATTTAGAATTAATCGGTAAATTAATATATTCGATATATTAAACGAGATTGGATTTCGATGCGGAATTAAAATTAGATTTTAATTCGGGCGAACGAGTTAATTTAGAATTAATTCGTTAGCGACATGAATAGTGACTTCGCTAGGCGTAATCATTTAATTACGACGCAACAGAAAATTCGTTAATTTGGAATTAGCGAACCCGAGCCCGGGATTATTTGCGAGCGCATTCGCATTTCGAATTTGAGTGTGGCACGCAAGTCAAATCAAGCATCAAATCATTAGTCGCATCAAGCGTCAAATCACTTATCACTTTGAGTGATGTGACTTGACAACTTGATTGATAGATGTGACTTGATGGGAGTTGTTGGGAGCTTTTAAAGCTTGTCATTTGTTGACTTTTTTGAAATCAATTTGTGTATATGATTTTTGGAAAATCATTTATCATTTTTCAAGTAACATAACAACTCTTCTCTCTCTCCATTCTCTTCCTCATCTCACGCCCAACAAGGGCTTTTCTTGTTCTGTTTTTGGAAAAACCGTGAGCAAGAAGGGAATCAAGTGTGATTTTGTTCCAAAATCAAGAGTGCTAGCACACTCCGGGATCATGCGAAGGTGATAGGGAAGTCCACCCATGAGCCGGAAATCGTTTGACGAAGCTTGGAGCTCAAATTCTTGGTGATCAAAACCGAAAACAATGAGGAAATTCACTGCCACTGCCGAGCAGTCTAAGGAGGCAGAAAGTTTATTTTTGTTGCCTCTCTGTGGACAACAGGACCTGGGCGACGCCGTTTCTAGGCTCGCGGCACTAGTTGGGAATACTAAATAATATGGAGTCGCCACCGGTGTGAACCGGGACAAAGATTTAAGGCCGCACTCACCCTTCACAGGGAAGACCTCAAACCATTGGGTTCGGAATGGTCCCTTACTTATGTCACTTGTAATGAAAGGATTTATGTACTAATTTAATCAAGCTTAGTAACACTTATTTCCAAGAGTATCATGCTTCTAAATTTTCATATGCAATAAACTTATGTACACATTTCACATATATCTTACATTAAAATTGCATGCTTTACATATATCAAAATAGCAACGAACATACAACTTCATTTGCATATTACATTCAGGAAAACACAAGCACAAATATTAACCATACAAGCACACATATGGGCCCTTTTCCAAGTGGTACGTGGAATTGTATCCCAAGTACAGACCGCACTACCGTCCATTCAGAATCGGCTACGGAATTTACGTCTGGGTTTCCATCCGATATACCGCAAGAAATAATACTCAAATGTTATCACGGCATAAGCATATGAACTGTAATACATTAACATATTTGTATTCATGCATGTGGGGATAGCTACTAGGAAAACTATGTGTAGGACACAGGACCTGGGCGACCCCGTTTCTAGGCTCGCGGCACTAGTTGGGAAGTACTAAATAATATGGAGTCGCCACCCGGTGTGAACCGGGACAAAGATTTAAGGCCGCACTCACCCCTCGCAAGGGAAGACCTCAAACCGTTGGGTTCGGAATAGTCCCTTACTTATGTCACTAGTAATAAAAGGATTTATGTAATAATTTAACCAGGCTTAAATAACATTTATTTCCAAAAATATCATGCTTCTAGATTTATATGCATACATCAACAAGTTCATCACAACATGCAACATCACATGACAATCTCATGAACATATTTCAATCATATGATAGGGAAAACTAAGAACAACCTAATCATGCTTGAGTACTATCTCATGAGCCTATTAACCAAATAACCTGCTAACAGCCTAATCATGCTTGAATACAATCCCAAGAACACATAGAATGGATAAATGCAAGAATACAAATAATACGGTTGGCTATATAACACAAGAAAGATCAACCAAGAGGCAATTATGCGTGAATATGATAAGACAGACTCAGTTCAGTGTGTGCGCGTTCGTGTAGCGTTTGTAAACGCGTTCGAATGGTAAACAGAAGGTTCGTGTTCGTGTGGCATTTGATAACGCGTTCGAACGAAAATGAAACAGAATGCTCGCGTTCATATGGCGTTTGATAACGCGTTCGAACGTAAATGAAACAGAATGCTCGCGTTCGTATGGCGTTTGATAACGCGTTCGAACGTAAATGAAACAAAATGCTCACGTTCATATGGAGTTCGTGAACGCTTTCGAACATAAGCAAGACCTAATGCATGACAAGGCAAAATACATGCGCGTTCGAGTTGCGTTCGTAAACGCGTTCGAACGGGAATAGACCTGATGCATGAAAATGGGACGCAATACATAACTGACAAAATAAAGGGGGGGCGAGGCGAAGTACTGCAGTAAAGGTGGCCTTTTGGGGCTCTTGATCTCTCAAAGAGATGACCTTTAGACCAACATACTAAGCCCATGCGCTCGACTGAATCATGCATACATAGAATGAAAAGCAATAATATTAAACATAGTGTGCCCGATTGAACGTATCTTGTATCCAACCGAACACACATCAACCGGCGCGGCAAAGCCTCGTGGTAAAGGGCTTTAGCCCCTCCCCATAGGGGATCTCACATCGCACTTACTAAGCCCATGCGCTCGGTTGAATCATGCATACGAAAATAAGGACAATCATATCAAACCAAGTATGTCCGATTGAACGTATTTCCCATTCAACCGAACACACATCAATCGGTGCGGCAGAGCATCGTGGTGAAGGATTTTACCCTCCAATTAGGGAACCTTTCATCGCACTTACTAAGCCCATGCACTCGATCGTATCATACGGGAATAGACAACATGCAGAATTTAAATAACAAGAATTAAATAAACCAAAGCAACACAAAACAAGAGAAGGTGCCGTTTACTCAAGTGGTACGTGGAGTTGTGTCCCAAGTACAGACCGCACTACCATCCATTCGGATTCGGCTACGGAATTTACGTCTGGGTTTCCATCCTATATACCACAAGAGACGACACTCTTCCATTTCATTCAAGCCACAACATGCATCCATAAACGACTCTCATGCGAATAAAATTCAATAACAAAAGAAACGGATAGAAACTAATGAAAAAGTGCCCTCAGGTCTAACCTTTTAAGTCGTCTCTCGGACTCGCGTTTCACGAAGATCGGAAGGGGTAAAGCTCCGCAACTCTTCCGGTTCACTGGTTCACTGCTCTCGTTCGTTGTCTTACTGTTTTGGGTCGTCGTCCTCCGTCTTTTGCTGCTATTTTGACTCCGATTCGCTGCCGCTGCTACTGTTTTACTGCTGTATTTTAGTTACTATTTTTGGGATGTTTTGGCTACTGTTTTGGGTGTTATTTTCTGTGGTGAGGGGGGCTGTTCGGGATGTGTTTTGGTCAAGGCGATGGGGGTTCTTTGGTTTGTGATCTTCTTGTTATTGAGAGTGAGGGAGAGTTGTGTCTATGAGCTAGCTAGGGTTGAGAAGGTTGGTGAATGGTTCTTTTTATAGGCAAAGGGTTAGGCTTGACAAGGAAAGGGATTTGATTGGCTTGGATAAGGGAGGTCAAAGATTGAGGGGGGACAAATCTTGGCTAGATAGGGAAGGTTGAATATTTAGTTTATGTTGATTAGGCATACAATATTTTAAGTTTGGGAATAATATATTGGTTGATTGATTTTAACTTGGTATGATTATATTTAGATTTGTTTTGATTTCACCATGTGTTAAATATGTGTTTTAAGTGGGCTTGGGCGTGTGGGCCAAGGTTTGGGCGAATTGGGCTTAATGTGAGGCTAGCAGCAAAACCAGAATTACCAACACCGTTCGAACGCTTACTCGAACGCGGCACCAACGTCCGCAATCTGTCTGACGTTCGAACGTATACACGAATGTAGCACCAACGAAAACAGTGAACCTTGTTTATTCTGAATTCCCCCTTCCGATGTCCATTTTCCGTGACCTCCGTGACTTAAAAGGTAGTGTCTCCAAAATGAGACTCATCATAGGGACTTATGTGTAAAAATGAAGTGCCTACACTATGCATGAAATCTAATGAAGATGACTCAATTCAGTGGGTGCGCGTTCGTGTAGAGTTCGTAACGCGTTCGAATGGTAAACAGAAGGTTCGCGTTCGTATGGCGTTTGATAACGCGTTCGAACGGAAATGAAACAGAATGCTCACGTTCGTATGGCGTTCGTGAACGCGTTCAAACGGAAATGAGACAGAATGCTCACGTTCGTGTGGCGTTCGTGAACGCGTTCGAACATAAGTAAGGCCTGATGCATGCAAGGCAAAATACATGCGCGTTCGAGTTGCGTTCGTAAATGCGTTCGAACGGGAACAGACCTGATGCATGAAATGGGACGCAATACATAAACGACAAAATAAAGGGGGCGCGGCGAAGTACTGCCGTAAAGGTGGCCTTTTGGGGCTCTTGATCTCTCAAAGAGAGGACCTTTAGACCAACATACTAAGCCCATGCGCTCGACTGAATCATGCATACATAGAATGAAAAGCAATAATATTAAACATAGTGTGCCCGATTGAACGTATCTTGTATCCAACCGAACACACATCAACCGGCGCGGCAAAGCCTCGTGGTAAAGGGCTTTAGCCCCTCCCCATAGGGGATCTCACATCGCACTTACTAAGCCCATGCGCTCGGTTGAATCATGCATACGAAAATAAAGACAATCATATCAAACCAAGTATGTCCGATTGAACGTATTTCACATTCAACCGAACACACATCAATCGGTGCGGCAGAGCATCGTGGTGAAGGATTTTAACCCTCCAATTAGGGAACCTTTCATCGCACTTACTAAGCCCATGCACTCGATCGTATCATACGGGAATAGACAACATGCAGAATTTAAATAACAGAATTAAATAAACCAAAGCAACACAAAACAAGAGAAGATGTCGTTTACTCAAGTGGTACGTGGTGGAGTTGTGTCCCAAGTACAACCGACCGCACTACCGTCCATTCGGATTCGGCTACGGAATTTACGTCTGGGTTTCCATCCTATATACCACAAGAGACAACACTCTTCCATTCATCCAATACCCACAACACACATCATACACACAACAAATGCCACAAATACAGAAAATATAATCAAAATAAATAACCAGAAATTAAATAAGAATAAGTGTGAAAGATACCCTCAGGTCTAACCTTTTAAGCTGTCTCTCGGACTCGCGTTCCACGAAGATCGGAAGGGGTAAAGCTCCGCAACTCTTCTGGTTCACTGGTTTGCTTCTTCCTTCGCTGTTCGGCCACTCGAGCTACTGTTCCGACTCCGTTTTGCTGCTGTTTCCTTATGGTTTTGCTGCCGTTCCCTCTGTGTTTTCTGCTTACTGTTGGTGGACTGTTTTGATGTTCTTTTTGGTGTGGTTTTGTGTGGTTATTTCAAGGATTGTAAGTGTCTTTTATGTTACTGTTTTAAGGGATTTTAGGACTGTTTTGGTGTGGTTTAGGCTGCTGTGTGTTTTGTGTGATTTTCGGTGGTGGTTAGGGGTTGTTTTGGTGTAATTTTCGGTGGTGTGAGGGTAAGGATCAAGGGAGTGATATGCTTGTGATGTCTAGTATTTCTTGCTATAATTCTTGTGTGAATTGTGTGTATGAGCTAGAGAGATTGAGGAGAGGAGGGATGGCTAGGTTAGGGGTTGTTTATATAGAGAAGGGCTAGGGCTTCACCTTGTCTCACAAGGAAGAGATTTGCTTCCAAATTAGGAGAGATGAGAAAGGTATACACAAGATTGAGGGGGGACAAAATATTTTAAGTTAGGAAGTTGTAATATTTAATTTGTGTTGGTTTAGGAATACAAATATTTTAGATTGGTAATTATCTTATTAGATTAGGAAGTCAAATATATGATTGGCTTTAATTGGTTAGGATTGATTTTATTAGGTGTATCTTCTTTTTAGTTTTAGTATATAATATATTTAATTTGTCTAAGTAGGCATGATTTTATTTTATGTTTTATTTAATTTGGTAAATGATTTAATTCTTTATTTATTTAATATAATTAATATTCATTAGTTGATGTTTTAATTTAATTAATAATTATTTAATTTGGGATGTGTTTTATGGGCTTTGGGGGGGCTAAATGGGCTGGGGTGCGAGGCTAGCAGCAAAACCAGAAACCGGCTCCGTTCGAACGCCAATTAGAACGTGGCACGAACGTCCGCAATCTACACGAGGTTCGAACGAAGTAACGAACGCAGCACCAACGAAGACAGTGAACTTGTGGAATGAACTTGATGACATACTTATTCCGAATTTCCCCTTCCGACCTCCGTTTCCTGCAATATCCTTAGCTAAAAAGGTAGTGCCTCCAATTGAGACTCATCATCGGGTTTCACATGCGAAAATGCAATGCCTACAGTCGCCCCCACTTTGATGGGACTTGTGCAGTGTGTGACTTTGAACAATCCTATCAAAGTTATGCAATGCATTTTTACTTACCTGGCTCGGCTGCCGTCTCGAGTTGAGTTGATACTGCAGCGGACCTCGATCCTGGGACGCGTCCCAATAATTGCAACTTACAACGGGGGCACCTCGACCCTGGGCACCTCGACCCAACACCGCTGACTATAGGGACCTCGCCCTTGAATTGATGATGTAGTGGGCACCTCGACCCGGAACTACAACTGACAACGGGGGCACCTCGACCCTGGGCACCTCGACCCAACACCGCTGACTATAGGGACCTCGCCCTCGAACTGATGATGTAGTGGGCACCTCGACCCTGGGCACCTCGACCCGGAACTACAACTGACAACGGGGGCACCTCGACCCTGGGCACCTCGACCCAACACCGCTGACTATAGGGACCTCACCCTCGAACTGATGATGTAGTGGGCACCTCGACCCTGGGCACCTCGACCGGAACTACAACTGACAACGGGGGCACCTCGACCCTGGGCATCTCGACCCAACACCGCTGACTATAGGGACCTCACCCTCGAACTGATGATGTAGTGGGCACCTCGACCCTGGGCACCTCGACCCGGAACTACAACTGACAACGGGGGCACCTCGACCCAACCCCGCTGACTATAGGGACCTCGCCCTCGAACTGAATGTGTGTCTCCATACCTGGAGATGGCATGATATGGGCCTCGCCCCCAAGCTGATATGGGCCTCGCCCCTTGGGACTCATCCCAAAAACTGAAATTGCATTGACGTTGCTTGGCTCATTCCCGCCGCTTTCTTTTTTCTTTGATCCTGCGAACACAAAACAGAAACAAACACAAAGGGAATGCAATGTTACGTGTATGCATGAATGATTTTCCTATTCCGTTGAGTTAGATCTTCTGCAGATTCTCATGGTGACTGCTCAGTCTTCTCTCCCTCAGGCAAAGTATTGCTTCAATCTGTCTACGTTGATGGGCTCGGTGAACTCGTTTCCTTCCAAGTCTGATAGTTTCACTGCTCCATTTCCCATTACCTTCTGCACTATGTAAGGTCCTTCCCAGTTAGGTCTGAATTTTCCTCTAGGTCTGTAGTCGGCGGCCTCGACTGCTTAAGTACCAAATCACCCTTTCTGATCTTGGTAGGGCGTACTTTCTTGTTGAATGCCCGAGCTAGTCTCTTCTGATACAACTGCATGTGATACAAAGACTTCGTTCTCTTCTCATCCAATAGTGCTAACTGATCAATCCTATGTGCGGCCCATTCCTGTTCCGGTAACTCTGCCTCTGCTAATACCCTCATAGACTGTATTTCCACTTATACTGGCAATAATGCTTCCATTCCGTAGACCAAAGAGTAAGGTGTGGCCCCTGTTGCTGTTCTTACTGATGTTCTGTACCCCCACGAAGCATACGGTAATTTCTCGGCCCAATCTCTGCAATTTTCTGTCATCTTGGCTAAAATTGTCTTTATAGTCTTGTTGGCTGCCTCAACTGCCCCATTTGCCTGCGGCCTGTATGGTGATGACTTGTGGTGGCCTATCCATACCTTTGTAACATTGCCTTCGTCTCCCCTTGAAACTGGACCCCGTTGTCTGTCACTACATGATGCGGCATACCATACCGACAAATGAGGTTCCGAGCTATGAACTTTGCCATCTGTTTCGCTGTAACATTACGGAATGATTCAGCTTCCACCCACTTTGAGAAGTAATCTACTGCCACCACTATGAAGCGATGCCCATTTGATGCATTTGGTCGAATTTCCCCAATCATATCAATTCCCCATGCTAAGAAAGGCCACGGCTCTGACAACCCATGCAATTCTGTGTGCGGCAAGTGATTCAAATTACCATGTGCTTGACAGTCATGACAGTGCTTTACCATCTTCGCGCAGTCTGTTTCCATGGTTGACCAATAAAAACCTTGTCTACCATCTTGCGGGACAGATTCAACCCGTTCATGTGCGGACCGCATACCCCGGCGTGTACCTCTTCCATTACATGTTGAGCTTCTTCCTTTCTTAAACACTTCAACTGAATACCGTTTGCCTGCCTCTTGTACAGTTCCCCTCTCAAAGTCACATACTGGGACGCTAACTTCTGAATGGCTATTCTGTCTTTTCTGCCCGCCCCTTCCGGGAATTCACCATGTTCTAGATACCTCTGAATGTCATAATACCAAGGTTTACCGTCGTCAACCTCAACTTCCAGAATTATTTCTATCTCATAAGCAGGTTTACTTACTGTTGTCAGTACCAACGGTCTCATCACTAACTTCTCTGGATTTTCCCAAGTCGCTGCTAGTGTAGCCAATGCGTCTGCCATCTGATTCTCTTCTCTCGGTAGGTGCTGAAACTTACACTCGGGGATAACCTGTGCCAATTTTCTGAGGTGAAGAAGGTAAGGCTTCAATCGTTCTTCCTTCAATTCCCATTCTCCTCGCATCTGCTGGACTACCAACATAGAATCTCCGTAGATTTCCACACTCCCGGCCTCCAAGGCTATCAATGTTGTCAAACCAAAAGCACATGCTTCATACTCGGCCATGTTATTAGTCACTCTGAATGTCAACCTCTTGGCCAAAGGCAAAGTCTCTCCCTCGGGGGTTACTATCACGATCCCAATTCCGGCTCCCTTGTAATTCACTGCTCCGTCAAAGTACATCTTTCATCTCTGAACTGTTATTGCTTGGATCTCTTCGTCTGGAAACTCAAACTTATACTGATCCCCCTCAACAGGTTGTAATGCCGGAAACTCCGCTACTGCTCGTCCCTTGATCACTTTGGAGGTGAGATACTCAATGTCAAACTCTGTCAACAATACCAACCATCGGCCCAGTTTTCCCACTAGTGAAGGCACTGAATGAAGATATTTCAGAGGATTCTCCTTTGCCACTACCTGGATCTTGTATGACTGGAAATAATGCCGCAACTTTCTGGAAGCCCATACCACTGCAAGACATATCTTCTCAACTTCCTGATACCGAGCCTCATACGGAAGCAGCTTCTTACTCAGATAATAAACTGCATGTTCTATCCCTGTCTCATCCGCCTGTACCATCATACCCCCCAATGCTTCTGATTCTATAGCCAAATACAATATCAAAGGTCTGCCCGGTCTCGGAGGTTTCAATACAGGTGGCTTTACCAAGTACTCTCTGACTCTGTCGAAGGCGGTTTGACACTGTTCATTCCATCTCACTGGCTGATCTTTTCTCAACAGTTTGAAGATAGGCTCACATACCGATGTCAGCTTGGCAATAAACCGACTGATGTACTGAATCTTCCCCAAGAATGCTCTGACTTCCTTTTTTGTCTTCGGTGCAGGCATTTCTGTGATTGCCTTGATCTTTTCGGAGTCCACCTCTATTCCGCCCATCCCCACTGTATGACCAAGCAATTTCCCTGATGTCACCCCAAACACACATTTCTTGGGGTTAAGCCGCAGGTTATATCTGTCAACTCTCTGAAGGAACCTCTCCAATGCCTCAATATGCCCAATTCTTGTCTCTGATTTCACCATCATGTCATCCACATACACCTCAATCTCTTTGTGCATCAAGTCATGGAAAAGTGTAGTGGCCATCCGCTGATAAGTAGCTCCCGTATTCTTAAGCCCAAACGGCATTACCTTGTAACAATAAGTACCCCACTCGGTAACAAATGCTGTCTTGTGTTTATCTTCCTCAGCCATGAGAACCTGATTGTAACCTGAAAACCCATCTGCAAATGAATACATAGCGGATAAAGCCGCGCTATCAACCAGAACATCTATATGCGGCAAAGGGAAATCATCTTTCGGACAAGCTTTGTTGAGATCTTTGTAGTCCACACACATTCTGACATTCCCATCTTTCTTCGGCACCGGTACTATGTTAGCCAACCATTCAGGATACTTTACCACTTCCAAGAACCCCACATCTATCTGTTTCTGAACTTCCTCTCTGACTTTCTCAGCCCATTCTGGTCTCATCCGTCTGAGTTTCTGTTTTACTGGCCTCATATTCGGATAAGTTGGTATTGTGTGTTGGGCAATGTTTCTGTCTACCCCAGGCATGTCCTCATAGGACCAAGCAAATACTTTGGCATATCTAACCAACACTTCTTCTAGTTTCTCCCTCTCTTCGGAGGTTACTTCACTTGCAATCAAAATTTCTTTGGGGTTCTCAAGTGTACCCAAGTTAAATGCAATAGTTCTGGCTGAACTGATGTCAAATACGCTTGATTCATGCAGAGTAAACGGAAATGACTCAGGCAAGTAAGCAAAAGAAATGTCTTTATTATTGGATAATGCGGAAGTACATTCAAACAAATCAGGAAGGTAAATGTCTTCATCATCTATAGACACTTCTTCCTTTGCAATCAGGTCTTCCTCAGACTTCTCATCCTCTTCCAGAGTCAGGTTCTCTAATTTCATCAATTCCTCTTCCCAAATCTCTGCTTCTGTAGCTTCTTCAGTCAGTGGTTTCTCACCCAACAAATCCTGGAAGATCTCAAACCCAGGTACCACAATCCCATTGACCTCCACAATCTCAAAGTCGGTGACATATTGCTTCAGGAAAGCATCGGCTAACTCCCTCCAATCTTCCTTACTTTCTTATCCAAACTGTGGTACCATACCACGGGAGCTCCTTCAAGCGACATTCCAAACATTTTCTGTACCTGACGCTGAGATAAGCCAACTGAACTCATGACTGATACAAACTGTCGGAGATGCACCATCGGATCCCCATTCCCGTTGAACTTAGCCATATCCGGCATCTTGAACTGTACCGGCAACTGTTCCTCAAAAGTCAATGTGTCATAATCCAGCAAATCCTCATTCTTACCCGTCATCTTGCGGGTAACCGACTCAACCTGATCCCGAAGTTTCTGTAACTCTGCCTGAGACCCAGATACTCTGCCCGCTGCATACTCTGCCATATCATCAAAAGTGGGGGTATCATCCCCCAATCTGTTCGGAGGTTCCTCTTGCCTTGCATCCCCAGAACTACCCCCAGCACGAGACCCGGCTATACCAGCCACAGAAGTAGTCAAAGCCTGCAACTGTTCAGTGACTTTGGCGAGACTGTTCTCTAACTGATCCATACAGGACACCTCATTATCGGATTCACTCATACTTGTTCTTTTAGTGAGCCTTGTCCCTTCTCTAACCCAAACGGTATCTATGTTGTCTTTTTGAGACATAGACGGTGTTAACATGATATATGTATGCATGAGGTGCATGAGATGCATGTAACATATAACATACTAAATAAAATTCTCAAACAAATCGGCCTATTATCATTTTAGAAGCTTTTGGGACAACTGTCATAAGAGTGAACCCGTCCCAGTTTAAATGGCCCAACGAGTTCATGTCTTATGGCAAAGAGCCCAACTAAATCCAAATGATAATATTCCGAACACAAGCACAAGGTGGCCCACCAACACTTAGACGCATTTGGCCCAATAGTCATGGAATACATCCTTGTTCCAGTTTAAATGGCCCAACAAGCCCATATCCCATGACAAATGGTCCAAATGGATCCAAACGAAGATGTTCCCAAACACAAGCATAGAAGGGAGATAATGCAAACATAACATAATAATTTTTACATAATGGCCCATCAACATTTCAGAAGCCTTAGGCCCAATAGTCATACGGTACGAACTTGCCCCAGTTTAAATGGCCCAGCAAGCCCGCATTTCTGACAATAGTCCAACCGCATCCAAATGAGGATGGTCCATAAGCACATTCTCAAGGAAATAATTGTTACTTTAACCATACAAACCGGTCTATGGGTGGATTTGCAAGAGTATAGACAAAGGCTCTCACCGGCGAAGGATAGCCCACAACTAGGTCTCCCCACTCAAGGGTTCAAGCGACCAAGTGAGCGCATCCCTTTTTATACACTAAGGTACGTGCCAATGAGCTATGGTGTGTGACGGACTGTCAAATGGATTTCCCGTTGTAGATTCCCCAGAGGGAAGGTGGAGCGAGGCTCACTTAATACCCAAGCCTCTTAGGCTCTTATCGCTTGTTGTCAGGAATAAACAACGAGTCCTCTAAATTAGTCCATCACAAAAGGCTACGAGTAGATGGCCATATAGGTGTCCTCACAGCTTTTCCTTCTAGAAAGGTAGTGAGTGAAGGAAGACACCAAACCATTACCTAGCCTCAAAGTGCCCTTGATTAAACCCCCACTTATCCACTATAGACATGGCCAATTAAAACATAAATCCACTCATTACAAGACAATATTTCGGGGCCAATTCTCTATCCCCAGTGGAGTCGCCAGACTGTGGACAACAGGATCTGGGCGACGCCGTTTCTAGGCTCGCGGCACTAGTTGGGAAATACTAAATAATATGGAGTCGCCACCCGGTGTGAACCGGGACAAAGATTTAAGGCCGCACTCACCCCTCGCAAGGGAATACCTCAAACCATTGGGTTCAGAATGGTCCCTTACTTATGTCACTTGTAATGAAAGGATTTATGTATTAATTTAATCAAGCTTAAGTAACACTTATTTCCAAGAGTATCATGCTTCTAAATTTTCATATGCAAAATAAAACTTATGTACACATTTCACATATATCTTACATTTAAAATTGCATGCTTTACATATATCAAAATAGCAACGAACATACAACTTCATTTGCATATTACATTCAGGAAAACACAAGCACAAATATTAACCATACAAGCACACATATGGGCCCTTTTCCAAGTGGTATGTGGAATTGTATCCCAAGTACAGACCGCACTACCGTCCATTCGGAATCGGCTACGGAATTTACGTCTGGGTTTCCATCCGATATACCGCAAGAAATAATACTCAAATGTTATCACGGCATAAGCATATGAACTGTAATACATTAACATATTTGTATTCATGCATGTGGGGATAGCTACTAGGAAAACTATGCATGAAATCTAATGAAGAGGACTCAATTCAGTGAGTGCGCGTTCGTGTAGCGTTCGTAAACGCATTCGAACGGTAAAAAGAAGGTTCGCGTTCGTATGGCGTTTGATAACGCGTTCGAACAGAAATGAAACAGAATGCTCACGTTCGTATGGCGTTCGTGAACGCGTTCGAATGGAAATGAGACAGAATGCTCACGTTCGTGTGGCGTTCATGAACGCGTTCGAACATAAGTAAGGCCTGATGCATGCCAAGGCAAAATACATGCGCGTTCGAGTTGCGTTCGTAAACGCGTTCGAACGGGAACAGACCTGATGCATGAAATGGGACGCAATACATAAACGACAAAATAAAGGGGGCGCGGCGAAGTACTGCCGTAAAGGTGGCCTTTTGGGGCTCTTGATCTCTCAAAGAGAGGACCTTTAGACCAACATACTCAGCCCATGCGCTCGACTGAATCATGCATACATAGAATGAAAAGCAATAATATTAAACATAGTGTGCCCGATTGAACGTATCTTGTATCCAACCGAACACACATCAACCGGCGCGGCAAAGCCTCGTGGTAAAGGGCTTTAGCCCCTCCCCATAGGGGATCTCACATCGCACTTACTAAGCCCATGCGCTCGGTTGAATCATGCATACGAAAATAAAGACAATCATATCAAACCAAGTATGTCCGATTGAACGTATTTCACATTCAACCGAACACACATCAATCGGTGCGGCAGAGCATCGTGGTGAAGGATTTTAACCCTCCAATTAGGGAACCTTTCATCGCACTTACTAAGCCCATGCACTCGATCGTATCATACGGGAATAGACAACATGCAGAATTTAAATAACAGGAATTAAATAAACCAAAGCAACACAAAACAAGAGAAGGTGTCGTTTACTCAAGTGGTACGTGGAGTTGTGTCCCAAGTACAGACCGCACTACCGTCCATTCGGATTCGGCTACGGAATTTACGTCTGGGTTTCCATCCTATATACCACAAGAGACAACACTCTTCCATTCATCCAATACCCACAACACACATCATACACACAACAAATGCCACAAATACAGAAAATATAATCAAAATAAATAACCAGAAATTAAATAAGAATAAGTGTGAAAGATACCCTCAGGTCTAACCTTTTAAGCTGTCTCTCGGACTCGCGTTCCACGAAGATCGGAAGGGGTAAAGCTCCGCAACTCTTCTGGTTCACTGGTTTGCTTCTTCCTTCGCTGTTCGGCCACTCGAGCTACTGTTCCGACTCCGTTTTGCTGCTGTTTCCTTATGGTTTTGCTGCCGTTCCCTCTGTGTTTTCTGCTTACTGTTGGTGGACTGTTTTGATGTTCTTTTTGGTGTGGTTTTGTGTGGTTATTTCAAGGATTGTAAGTGTCTTTTATGTTACTGTTTTAAGGGATTTTAAGGACTGTTTTGGTGTGGTTTAGGCTGCTGTGTTTTGTGTGATTTTCGGTGGTGGTTAGGGGTTGTTTTGGTGTAATTTTCGGTGGTGTGAGGGTAAGGATCAAGGGAGTGATATGCTTGTGATGTCTAGTATTTCTTGCTATAATTCTTGTGTGAATTGTGTGTATGAGCTAGAGATATTGGAGAGGAGGGATGGCTAGGTTAGGAGTTGTTTATATAGAGAAGGGCTAGGGCTTCACCTTGTCTCACAATGAAGAGATTTGCTTCCAAATTAGGAGAGATGAGAAAGGTATACACAAGATTGAGGGGGGACAAAATATTTTAAGTTAGGAAGTTGTAATATTTAATTTGTGTTGGTTTAGGAATACAAATATTTTAGATTGGTAATTATCTTATTAGATTAGGAAGTCAAATATATGATTGGCTTTAATTGGTTAGGATTGATTTTAATTAGGTGTATCTTTTTTTTAGTTTTAGTATATAATATATTTAATTTGTCTAAGTTAGGCATGATTTTATTTTATGTTTTATTTAATTTGGTAAATGATTTAATTCTTTATTTATTTAATATAATTAATATTTCATTTAGTTGATGTTTTAATTTAATTAATAATTATTTAATTTGGGATGTGTTTTATGGGCTTTGGGGGGCTAAATGGGCTGGGGTGCGAGGCTAGCAGCAAAACCAGAAATACCGGCTCCGTTCGAACGCCAATTAGAACATGGCACGAACGTCCGCAATCTGCACGAGGTTCGAACGAAGTAACGAACGCAGCACCAACGAAGACAGTGAACTTGTGGAATGAACTTGATGACATACTTATTCCGAATTTCCCCTTCCGACCTCCGTTTCCTGCAATATCCTTAGCTAAAAAGGTAGTGCCTCCAATTGAGACTCATCATCGGGTTTCACATGCGAAAATGTAATGCCTACACTCTCGCGTCGCTCAACCGATCGATGTGAGTATTCCGCAACTCCCTTGTTGTATTCACTTATGTTTCATGCTTGTTTATTGATCCTTGAGACCTTAGTAAACTCCAACACTTGAACCTCATGAAGTTGAAAATAAGTCAGCTTCAGAGGGTAAAGAAGAGGTTGATGAATCATTACATATCGTTGATGATAACAATTTTTCTCATGTAGCTTCATTTCCTCAAGCATTGAAAATAAAGAAATTGAACCATTCCCTTGAGATATATGAAATATTCAAACAAGTGAACGTCAATAGTCATTTGTTAGATGACATCCAACAAATACCATCTTATGCCAGATTTTTGAAAGACTTGTGCACCGTTAAAAGAAGACATCAGGTAAGAAAGAAAGATTTTCTAGGTGAACATGTAAGTTTCATTCTCTCAACCGATAATGCATTGGAATACAAATACCATGGTTGTCCAACTATTTCATATATTATTAAAAATCATAAAATTGAACATGCATTGCTTGATCTTGGAGCTAGTGTCAATTTGCTTCCATTTTCAATTTACCAACAACTTAATATTGGCGAGTTAAAACCAACTTTAACTACTCTTTTACTTGTCGATTATCAGTCAAGATACTGAAAGAAATTATGGAAGATGTGTTTTTACAAGTCGATAAATTCATATATCATGTGGATTTTATTGTCTTGGAAACACAACCTGTAGGAGGCAGTTATAAGCCAATTCTTATAATACTTGGTCATTCATTTTTAGCAACAGCTAATGCTTTAATTAATTGCAGGAATGGAATCGTGAATTTTTCCTTTGGCAATATGACGTTGGAGCTTAATGTTTTTAACATGTGTAAACAACCATACGATGATGACAGTGAAAACGAGAGCATGGAATTAATTGAACTAATTTTAAAAGAACATATTCATGGAGTTTATCTAATCCTATGGAAATTCGTACAACTAATTTTCTTGAATCAAGTACGCAATTAGATTCAGATATTTCTAATTATTTTTCTTTACTTGATTCTAAACAGGTATTGGAAAACGATGGAGAGAAATAAAATCATAAGGAACTATGAACACTTGAAGAATAAAAATATGAGGAAGCACCCAAATTGGAATTAACGACTTTGCCAGAATGATTGAAGTATATAATTATTGGAGATGAAAAAACAAACCATGTGGTAATTTCTTTATCTCTCACAAGCGATCAAGAATGTGTGTTCTTAAATATGTTGAGAGAACATAAACTGACAATTGTATGAACTTTAAAAGATATTAATCATTTGATTTGCACACACATAATACATTTAGAAGATAATGCCAGGACATATCGTGTGTTGGGATATATGCTCTATAACTTCATGTAATCTAAACGGAATTATTTTTTACGAAATAAAATTATGCATTATTCATTTATTAGAGTGTTTGTTTAATATCGCATATTATAAATTATCTTGTTTACCCTAAATTACTCGTGTGCCTTCAGACTTAGTGTATGAATATCATACACAAGAGGATTTAAGTCTGAAGTTAGTAATCTAAAATAGTTCATAGAGAGCAAACAAAGCGGGTACTTTGTTTGCAGTTTATCTATAATTGCGGTCTATTCTATAATTATATGGCGACCTTGATCCGGGATCGTAAATGTGGTGACATGAGAATGGAGGCACTTTATATGATGTGATCATATAAGATTGGACCCATATAGAAATGAGTTTCTTATAATATCCGTTAAATAAAAGAATTCATCCTGATCTACAAGATGATCATATATGGATTGATCTTAATCCTGAGTGTACTACGAACTCCTACATGACAGGCTATGTCATTTGATTTACAAAGGTGAGATTGGTGTAGCAATCCCGACCAATAGCTACATACTTTGGGACATGATTTGGTATGTAGATGGGAACGTTTTACATAGATAAGGAATTCACTCATTCTTGGGAGAAGTAGAAGAGTATATTCGTTAAGGGTTGATTCGATACTTGAACGGTTAAAGCGCTCGAGTCTTTTTATTACGAATAGAAATATTAACATTCATAATGGTTATAAATAAATCGTTTATTAGAGAATCAATGGTACTTAAGGTAAAAATAGTTAGAGGGGTATAACGGACATTATGACCCGACTCTAATTATGAGATACTCGTGAAGGGCTAATTCATATATAATGACTATATCGATGGACACCGACATGGTTCAGCTTAAGTTATCTATCTACGACAACGAGAGTGCAGCTTCAGATTTTTTGTGGAATAACCCGAAGTTAATAATACGAGATATCTAATTAAGAGTTTAATTAATATTCTGGGATTATTGGAGCTCAGAATCGTAGGTCCATTTGGTCCACGTGCTAGCTCACTATAGCAGATTAAATATAATTGGATAGTCCAATTATATACTCACATATGTATAATCTACATTATTAATATGATTAATAATATTATTTTGTCACACTTTTGACTATATATTTCTAATTTTTAATATATAGTTTTATAATGAATGATTATGTGATAATTATTTATTATTAGTTATTAAATTATATTATATAATTTAATAAAGGTTTATTATTTTGAATTTCTAAAAATAGGTTTTTGGAAACCTTTGGTTTGTTTTTGGTAGTTACATCTTTTAAAAGGTGGAAACAATTTCTTTTTTTTTTGTAACATCTTTTTCATTAAGGAAATTAAATATTTATTATTACAAAATTTTGAAAAATATCTTAGGGTGGCCGAGTTTTTGACTAAGGGGAGGGGAATGGTTTGTTTTATTTTGGAAATAAAAAACCCTAGGTATATAAAGAAAATTAAATTTTCTTTTTACCTAATCTAATCTCATTCTAACCCTAACCACCATTTCCATGTTCTTAGAATTCTCTCAAGAGTTGAGAAAAGAAAAGGAAGAACAAAGAAAACCAAAATCAAAAAACATTGTGTGACACTTTGATCTCTAAAGTGTTTAGAGCAAAATTGAGAGTATAGCCCACTATATTCTCTGTTGGTAACGAGATATAGCACGGAAGGCTATTTGGTGTCAAATTAAATTCATCATCTTCTCGTTCTCAAACATTACACGGCAGTGAGTAATTTTTCTACTCACTGCCGCATCTCAAAAGTTGTGTAACGGGGTTCGGTTCGATTTGTTTTTGAACCAGATTTTTGGTGAATATTTAGGGGTGTTTTAGGACTTTGTTAGGGCCCTTTTGACTGAAAATCAGACCTGAAAACACTGGTGTGACTCACGCATATATGGGCTAATTTGAGCAGTGAGCTGGGCACATTTCGGGTCCAAAACTATCCAGTTTTGTTCCGCTGTTTAGGGGCTGAAATTTTATTAAAAAAAGACGCAAAATTTCAGTGGGAGAGCTGGTAACATTCGGCCAGAAGAAGAGAATGGTAGGAAAAAATTTCTAATATGATCCCCGGGTGCCTAATGTATTTTCGCTGCGTTAGGAAAATGGTTATTATATCGTCAACCCCAAAGAAGAATAAACTCTCACATAAAAGAAGTAGTAAAATTAGAAGTCCTTAAACTTCTTGATGTAGGAATAATCTATATTATCTCCGATAGTAAGTGGGTAAGTCCCATACAAGTTGTGCTAAAAAAGTCTGGAATAATTATCGTCAAAAATGATAAAGGAGAATCAATTCTAACTCGAATCTCATCTAGTTGGCGTATGTGCATTGATTCTAGAAAACTAAATGATGCCACTAGAAAAGATCATTTTCGTTTACCATTTCTGGAGCAAATTTTGGAAAGAGTAACCGGACATACCTACTACTATTTTCTTGATGGTTACTCAGATTATTATCGAATTCTCATTTATTTAGAAGACTAGGAAAAAACCACATTCACATGTCCCTTTGGAATATTTGCATTTAGAAAATACCATTTGGACTTTGTAATGCACCATCAATGATAAGCGGTAAATATATCAATATTTACCGTCCATTTGACTTAATATTTTGTATAGTTTCTTGAGTTTTGTGAATATTTTGATGTGTTTTGTGTATTTTGTAGATAAATAAGGTTTCAGAATTCACTGGAATCAAATCGGGACCAAAACAGCGAAAAACGGACAAAAATGGCAAAATCATCATTTGGGCATCGCGATGCGCAACACTTCTACGTCGCGACCGCCAACGTGCGTTGAACATATGTCAAAATCAGAGAAAGCTTGTGTGGGAACACAGAAAACTGGGCGACGCATGCTGTCCTAGGCTCGCGGCCTAGTTGGGAGTACGGAGTAGCCACGGGGGACTAAACCGGAGAGTAATGGAGTCGCCACCCGGTGTGAACCGGGAAAATGAGATTTAAGGCCGCACTCACCCCTCGCAAGGGAAGACCTCAAACCGTTGGGTTCAGAATGGTCCCTTACTTATGTCACTTGTAATAAAAGGATTTATATAATAATTTAACCAGGCTTAAATAACATTTATTTCCAAAAATATCATGCTTCTAAATTCATATGCATACATCAACAAGTTCATCACAACATGCAACATCACATGGCAATCTCATGAACATATTTCAATCCTATGATATGGAAAACTAAGAACAACATAATCATGCTTGAGTACTATCTCATGAACCTATTAACCAAATAACATGCTAACAGCCTAATCATGCTTGAATACAATCCCGAGAACACATAGAATGGATAAATACAGGGATACAAATAGTACGGTTGGCTATATAACACAAGAAAGATCAACCAAGAGGCAATTATGCATGAATATGATAAGACAGACTCAGTTCAGTGTGTGCGCGTTCGTGTAGCGTTCGTAAACGCGTTCGAACGAAAATGAAATAGAATGCTCACGTTCGAGTAGCGTTCGTAAACGCGTTCGAACGGAAATGAAACAGAATGCTCGCGTTCGTATGGCGTTTGATAACGCGTTCAAACGGAAATGAGACCTGATGCATGATAAGGCAAAAATGCATGCGTGTTCGAGTTGCGTTCGTAAACACGTTCGAATGGGAACAGACCTGATGCATGAAATGGGACGCAATACATAAACAACAAAATAAAGGGGCGCGGCGAAGTACTGCCGTAAAGGTGGCCTTTTGGGGGCTCTTGATCTCTCAAAGAGAGGACCTTTGGACCAACATACTAAGCCCATGCGCGTCACATCACATCATGCATACAAACATAAAGACAATAATATTCAACTAAGTATGTCCGATTGAACGTGTCTTGCATCCAACCGAACACACATCAACCGGCGCGGCAAAACATCGTGGTAAAGGGCTTTAACCCCTCCCCATAGGGGATCTTTCATTCCACTTACTAAGCCCATGCGCTCGATTGAACCATGCATAAATAAGCAACATGCAGAATTTAGGTGACGAAAAATAAATAAATGAAAGCAACACAAAACAAGAGAAGGTGCCGTTTACTCAAGTGGTACGTAGAGTTGTATCCCAAGTACAGACCGCACTACCGTCCATTCGGATTCGGCTACGGAATTTACGTCTGGGTTTCCATCCTATATACCACAAGAGACGACACTCTTCCATTTCATTCAAGCCACAACATACATCCATAAACGACTCTCATGCGAATAGAATTCAATGATAAAAAAAACGAATATAAACCAATGAAAAAGTGCCCTCAGGTCTAACCTTTTAAATCACCTCTCGGATGTACGGTACACGATCGTCGGAAGGGTGGATGCTCCGCAACTCTCCCGGTTCACTGGTTCACTGTTCTCGTTCGTTGTCTTACTGTTTTGAGTCGTCGTTCTCCATCTTTTGCTACTGTTTCCTTGTGGTTTCGCTGCCGTTTCCTCTTTATCTTTTGCTTACTGTTTTTGGGTGTGTTCTTCCTGTAGTTTTTATGTGTGTTGTGTATGAGCTAGGGACTAGGGACTAGGGTTGAGAAGGTTGGTGACGGGTTATTTTTATAGGCAAAGGGTTGGGCTTGACAAGGAAAGGGATTTGATTTGGTGTTGGACAAGGAAAGCAAGGGATTTGATTTGGTTTGGTTAAGGGAAGTCAAAGATTGAGGGGGGGACAAATCTTGGTTAGATAGGGAAGGTTGAATATTTGATTGGCTTGGTTTAGGAATACAATATTTTAAGTTAGGAATAATATATTGGTTGATTGATTTTAACTTGGTATGATTATATTTTTGATTTAGTATGTGATTTGTTTAATTTAGGCATGATTTTAGTTTAAGTTGGTAATTGTTTATTTTATGCTTGGTATATGTTTTATTTAATTATTTAATTAATTTAATTATTATCTTATTTAGTTAATTTTTTAATTAATATTTATTTATTTAAATTGGGATGTGTTTTATGGGCTTTGGGGGCTAATTGGGCTGGATGTGAGGCTAGCAGCAAAACCAGAATTACCGACACCGTTCGAACGCTTCCTCGAACGCGGCACGAACGCCCGCAATCCGTTTGACGTTCGAACTTAAACACGAACGTAGCACGAACGAAAACAGTGAACCTTGTTTATTCTGAATTTCCCCTTCCGATGTCCGTTTCCCGTGACCTCCGTGACTTAAAAGGTAGTGTCTCCAAAATGAGACTCATCATAGGGACTTATGTATAAAAATGCAGTGCCTACAGTCGCCCCTACTTTGATGGGACTTGTGTAATGTGCAACAGTGACAATCCTATCAAAGTTTATGCAATGCATTTTCACTTACCTGGCTCGCCAGCTGCCACTTGACTTACCATGTGTTGAGTTGATTTGGGTGGTGAGGTGCTGCGACCCCTGGTTCATTCCCCAGTGGAGTCGCCAGACTGTGGGAACACAGAAAACTGGGCGACGCATGTTGTCCTAGGCTCGCGGCCTAGTTGGGAGTACGGAGTAGCCACGGGGGACTAAACCGGAGAGTAATGGAGTCGCCACCCGGTGTGAACCGGGAAAATGAGATTTAAGGCCGCGCTCACCCCTCGCAAGGGAAGACCTCAAACCGTTGGGTTCGGAATGGTCCCTTACTTATGTCACTTGTAATAAAAGGATTTATATAATAATTTAACCAGGCTTAAATAACATTTATTTCCAAAAATATCATGCTTCTAAATTCATATGCATACATCAACAAGTTCATCACAACATGCAACATCACATGGCAATCTCATGAACATATTTCAATCCTATGATATGGAAAACTAAGAACAACATAATCATGCTTGAGTACTATCTCATGAACCTATTAACCAAATAACATGCTAACAGCCTAATCATGCTTGAATACAATCCCGAGACACATAGAATGGATAAATGCAGGGATACAAATAGAACGGTTGGCTATATAACACAAGAAAGATCAACCAAGAGGCAATTATGCATGAATATGATAAGACAGACTCAGTTCAGTGTGTGCGCGTTCGTGTAGCGTTCGTAAATGCGTTCGAACGAAAATGAAACAGAATGCTCACGTTCGAGTAGCGTTCGTAAACGCGTTCGAACAGAAATGAAACAGAATGCTCGCGTTCGTATGGCGTTTGATAACGCGTTCGAACGGAAATGAGACCTGATGCATGATAAGGCAAAAATGCATGCGTGTTCGAGTTGCGTTCGTAAACGCGTTCGAACGGGAACAGACCTGATGCATGAAATGGGACGCAATACATAAACAACAAAATAAAGGGGCGCGGCGAAGTACTGCCGTAAAGGTGGCCTTTTGGGGGCTCTTGATCTCTCAAAGAGAGGACCTTTGGACCAACATACTAAGCCCATGCGCGTCACATCACATCATGCATACAAACATAAAGACAATCATATTCAACTAAGTATGTCCGATTGAACGTGTCTTGCATCCAACCGAACACACATCAACCGGCGCGGCAAAGCATCGTGGTAAAGGGCTTTAACCCCTCCCCATAGGGGATCTTTCATTCCACTTACTAAGCCCATGCGCTCGATTGAACCATGCATAAATAAGCAACATGCAGAATTTAGGTGACGAAAAATAAATAAATGAAAGCAACACAAAACAAGAGAAGGTGCCGTTTACTCAAGTGGTACGTAGAGTTGTATCCCAAGTACAGACCGCACTACCGTCCATTCGGATTCGGCTACGGAATTTACGTCTGGGTTTCCATCCTATATACCACAAGAGACGACACTCTTCCATTTCATTCAAGCCACAACATACATCCATAAACGACTCTCATGCGAATAGAATTCAATGATAAAAAAAACGAATATAAACCAATGAAAAAGTGCCCTCAGGTCTAACCTTTTAAATCACCTCTCGGATGTACGGTACATGATCGTCGGAAGGGTGGATGCTCCGCAACTCTCCCGGTTCACTGGTTCACTGTTCTCGTTCGTTGTCTTACTGTTTTGAGTCGTCGTTCTCCGTCTTTTGCTACTGTTTCCTTGTGGTTTCGCTGCCGTTTCCTCTTTATCTTTTGCTTACTGTTTTTGGGTGTGTTCTTCCTGTAGTTTTTATGTGTGTTGTGTATGAGCTAGGGACTAGGGACTAGGGTTGAGAAGGTTGGTGAAGGGTTCTTTTTATAGGCAAAGGGTTGGGCTTGACAAGGAAAGGGATTTGATTTGGTGTTGGACAAGGAAAGCAAGGGATTTGATTTGGTTTGGTTAAGGGAAGTCAAAGATTGAGGGGGGGACAAATCTTGGCTAGATAGGGAAGGTTGAATATTTGATTGGCTTGGTTTAGGAATACAATATTTTAAGTTAGGAATAATATATTGGTTGATTGATTTTAACTTGGTATGATTATATTTTTGATTTAGTATGTGATTTGTTTAATTTAGGCATGATTTTAGTTTAAGTTGGTAATTGTTTATTTTATGCTTGGTATATGTTTTATTTAATTATTTAATTAATTTAATTATTATCTTATTTAGTTAATGTTTTAATTAATATTTATGTATTTAAATTGGGATGTGTTTTATGGGCTTTGGGGGCTAATTGGGCTGGATGTGAGGCTAGCAGCAAAACCAGAATTACCGACACCGTTCGAACGCTTCCTCGAACGCGGCACGAACGCCCGCAATCCGTTTGACGTTCGAACGTAAACACGAACGTAGCACGAACGAAAACAGTGAACCTTGTTTATTCTGAATTTCCCATTCCGATGTCCGTTTCCCGTGACCTCCGTGACTTAAAAGGTAGTGTCTCCAAAATGAGACTCATCATAGGGACTTATGTGTAAAAATGCAGTGCCTACAGCTTGCTATCATACGCACTTGCTAAAATGAGCTTGCCACATGTCAACATCACAGCAATCTTACTATCATGCGTCAGACACATGTCATCATCCCATGTTGCCAATAATACACGTCATTGCTGATGGCAGTGTCGCGGTGCGTGCCAATAATTCAGCTGTCGATGGAAAACACGTACACGTGTCAGCATCTCATGAATCCGTGGACAGGTGGCATGAATCAACGGCGCGTCGCGACGCATTTAAATTGAGGCCGAAATCAGAAGGAAAATTCATACATTCTTCCGGGGATTTCCTTAAGAATACTAAGAAGATTGTATCTTGTTATTTATTTACAGGTTTCTATATTTAATTTTTTATTTTACGCAATAATTCTTTCTTTACTTTACTTTTCGGTCTTTATTTTTACTTTTCAGTATGAGGAGGTAACTCCATTTTGCTGGGGTGAAAGGTTAAGCTTTTATTACTAATATTTAGATTAATCTCCCTTAATTATAATATATAAATTATTTAGAACCTGACTTAATGGGATACCGCCTTTATGGTCGGTTGGACTTAATTAAATTGATTTTAACTTGACTAAATTGGATACTACCTTTATGGTCGGTTGAAATTAATCATAAATCTGACTTAATCAGGATACCGCCTATATGGTCGGTTAGTAGTATCATGCAAAGTTTATATATTATAATAAGGGAGATATCTAAAATAGAAGTAATAAAAGTGGATCCTCTAACTCCAATATTTTCTTTATTGCTTTATTTACCTTTTTAATTTCCAAGCTTTACTTTATGTCATTTACTTTATTTAAGCTTTTACTAGTCCTAGATATGTGTTCTAACTAAATATCATATCTGGGGTTGTGATGAATTCCAATATCACCGGTTTATAAGGGGTTATTTTATGTCTTGGGTAATATAAAGGTGTATATATTAAGTCTTAAGCTTAATGCTTTTTGTTAACTGGTCATTAATAAGATTGATGTGGTAAACTTAAAATGAACTTGACGAAGGGATTTTAGGATTCAACCTTAAACTTAATAGCCCACGATCTCCCTTAAGGATTAGATACCCTTTAATAGATTTCCTTCCAGGATAGACATATACCCGTCGGGCGGGGGTAGTGATCGGCGTAAACACACACGTATAACGCAAGCGCACGTATCGTTCAAGTAGTATAAAAATATCGATCCCACGATGACTTAATATCTAATCTATTAATTTTATGAGGTCAAATGATTACTAGTATCTAACATGTTGTTTGATTGATTTGAAATGGTGACGATTCTAAATTTAAAAACAAGTAAATAAAATTATTCGAAAGTAGGTTTTAAGAAAATTCAATATTAAAAACTATCTAGGGTTGTGATTTCTTCCAATATCATTTTAAAGATGAAGTGGTTATCTTAAAGTTGGGTAATATATTGATTTATTAACCTGGAACACTAAATTATGTGTAAGCCTATGTCGATGGTCAGACACAAATACCCAGTTTAACCCAATTGAACCATATGTCTATGTCAACCAAATTATCTGGATTCATTAAGTTTAAGTTCCAATTATGGCTACCCCCGCCCGACAGGTATATGTCTATCCTGTAAGGAAATCTATTAAAGGGTTATCTATCCTCAAGGAAGATCGTGGACTATTGAGTCTAAGGTCTTAAACTTAAAATCCCTATGTCTAGTTCATTTTAAGTTTCCCAGTTCAATTTTATTAATGGCCAGTTAATGAAAAGCATTAAGATTAAGACTCAATAAATAAATCTTTATATTACCCAAGCTATAATCTAACCCCTTATAAACCGGTGATATTAGATTTCATTACAACCTCAGATAACTGGCTTAGTTACGACACATATTTACGGGTAGTAAAAAAAACTTAAGTAAAATAAAAGACATAAAGTAAAATACTGAAAATTAAATACTGAAAATTAAATGCTGAAAAGTAAATTGCTGAAAGTAAATAAAGTAAAATTACAATAAAAGAAAATGCTGAGGTAAAAAGATCCACTTTTATTACTTCTATTTTAGATATCTCCCTTAATATAATATATTAACTTTGCATGATAATTACCAACCAACCATATAGGCGGTATCTAGATTAAGTCAAATTAATAATTAATTACCAACCGACCAATCAGGCGGTATCCAGTTTAGTCAAGTTAAAACCATTTTAAATAATTACCAACCGACCAATATGGCGGTATCCTCGTTAAGTCAGGTTTTAACTAGTTTATATATTATAATTAAGGGAGATTAATCTAAATATTAGTAATAAAAGTTTTACCTTTTACCACAGCAAAGGGGAGTTACCTCCTCATTACTGAAAAGTAAAAAAATTGAAAATTAAAGAAAGAAAAGTATTGTGCGTAAAAGTAAATTGCGGAAAGTAAAAACTGAAAAGTAAAGAAAAGAAAGTGCGAAAGCGAAAATTAATTACTGAAAGCTATAAATAAATAAACAAGATACAATCTTCTTAGTATTCTTAAGGAATTCCTTAGAAGAAAGTATAAATTTTACAAATGAAATGGCTTGGTATTTATAGGCAAAATTTTGCCTCCATCAAATCATCCACCAAGTCAATTATTAATTGCTCCACTAATTACTCCATTAATTGCTCCACCAAATCCATTATTAATTGCTCCACTAATCTCTTATCATGTTTGGTGATGATTTGATAATTTTTATTATTTATTTATTAATTTATTTTTTGCTTTGAAAATGATTGAAAATGACTTTAATAATTACACACAACACACTTCTGGATGGTTCATCAATTTTGGGTATGAAATCTTCAGAATTAGAAATTATTTTGTCTTTAAAGACTGTAGATCTTTGAGTCTTCTTTAATCTGGAACTTGAATCGCTCAATCCGATATCAGAGTAAAAAGTTATGCCCAAATTACGAAAGATGCACAAAACTGGAATTTCCAAAACTGCACTTCGTTAAAACGCCCTCTCAAGTTTCCAATCTCCAAAATTAATATGTCAAGTCCAATTTTTGCCCTTATTTGACCCATATTTCATCCTAAATGATTTCATTAAGTCCCAATATTATTTTATCTGCAAAATAAACTAAAACATATCAAAACGTTCATCAAACCCGAGAAACTAAACAAAATATTAAGTAAAAGGGGCGGTAAATATTGATATATTTTCCGCTCATCAGGTAGCCACAATTGGAACTTAATCTTAAAGAATTCAGGTAACTTGGTTGACATAGACATATGATTAATTGGGTTATTTGGGTATTTGCATCTGACCATCGACAAAGGCTTTTGCATAAACTCGTGTTCCAGGTTAATAAACCGATATATTGTAGAAACATGAGATAACCACTTCATCTTTAAAAGATATTGGAAGAATTCACAACCCTAGATAGTTTTATAATATTGATTTTACCTTTAATTTACCTTCGCACTGTTTTATTTAATTGTCTTTAGTTTAAAATTACCACCCAATCAACAATCAAATCTATTAGATACTCGTAAACATTTAACGTCATAAATTAATAGCCTAGGTATTAAGTCATCGTGGGATCGATATATTTTATACTACTTGAGCGATACGTGCACTTGCGTTACGTGTGTGATTTCACCGATCAATCAACATTCCAATGATACATGTTAAGCATATTTAGTGATATGGTTGAACATTGTTTATAGGTCTTTATGAATGATATAAATATTTTTTGGAATTCATTTGATAATTGCTTGAATAAGTTGGAAATTCTTTTGAAAAGATGTGAAGAAAAATGACTTGTGTTAAACTGAGAAAAATTCATTTCATGATTGATTCAAGAATTATTTTGGGTCACGTTGTATCATCTAAAGTATTGAGGTTGACAAGGCAAAAATAGAGGTGATCTCTAAATTGCCACCACCAAAAACAGTTAGGGAAATCTGTTCATCCTTAGGACATGTAGGATTTTATAGAAGGTTCATTAAAAACTTTAATACCATATCCAAACCATTGTATAACGTCTTGTTAAAAGATGCAATATTTGAATGGATAGAAGAATGTTAAAAAATCATTTGAAAAGATTATCAATGTTTTAACTTCTGCCCCTATCATGCAATCCCTTGATTGGTCTTTGCCTTTTGAGCTAATGTGTGATGCCAGTGATTGACGCAATATTAGGACAGAGAATGAAGGTAAGCTCTATGTAATTTATTACGCAAGTATAACTTTAAACACTACACAAATGAATTACACCACTATAGAAAAAGAACTACTTGCTGTAATATTTACATTAGATAAATTTCGATCATATTTAATTGGTTCATCAATTGTTGTTTATTATGAAAATGTTGTTGTTAGCTATTTGATGTCTAATCATGATACAAAACCAAGATTACTATGGTGGATTTTGTTGCTGCACAAATTCAATCTCACAATCAATGACAATAAAGAGGAATAGAATGTAGTTGCAGATCATTTATCGAGACTCACAAATGAGTCATCAATTGACACAACTCCTATCAATGACTCTTTTCCTCGTGATTTTTTATTTTCTGTAAATATAATGCCTTGGTATGCTAATATTATTAATTTTCTTACAATAGGAAAAATATATCCAGACTAGAGCCATCAATACAAGAAGAAAATTTTGACTGAAGTCAAAAGATTTTTTTCTATGATGATCCATATCTGCTCAAGTATTTGTTAGGGATATGCCCTATACCCAACTTGTGGATGGGCTATATGTACATGTATTTGTAATATTTTTATTAATTAATAAAATGGCAATCTTTATTATACGTGTCTTACATAACTTATATGAATCATCAACACTGTAACAAAGCCATTTGATAAGTAATAAGATAGATGACTTACATAACAGCCTTTAGAGAAATCATTATTCACTCATAATGTTCATAGTCATAGTTTTTGGAATAATCTGGGCGTTCACAAAGCTGAGAGACTAGCATGATGATATGATCTGCCCTTAAGTGGGGTAGCCGATCTCATAGGCTACTAGTGGAGATCCGTCCGCTTGGTGTATCATATGGATGCATGAGTTGCTCGTGTCCATCGAACTGACCGCCGAAAGTTTTCATATGGAGTGTTTATCCCATGTGTCTTGAGAACTTTCATGTATCGATTATATGACTAGTCCTTAGACTTGAGGTCTTTACAATATTATGTGTGGATCAAATAACTTTGACATTCTCATTCTCCGGTTCAAAAGATCCGGTCATAAGGGTATGATTGGGTCATTTGTTGAAACACGTGAAGTTTGTAAAGATACAACAGAGAATCGCCACTCTCTCGGATAATATTTTCTTATAAGAGTAGTATTCCAGTTCACGGGTTGATATGTGTGATCAGTGCTTGAGACTATGGCCACAGCGGAAGAATCATGTGAGATTCTTAGGTTAGCACGATTCATGACACTATCAACATCATACCTTTGACCATATGGGTAGACAATTTCCGTACCCTGGGGTCAATAGGTGGGGATACAGTGAGGCGAGGGACCGTATCATATGTAAATCGCATACAGAATGGGTATATATATCTATCTTTCTCATTTGGGGGCCTTGGCATGTTGCTAGATGTCAACCTTGGTCATTGAAATCGAACGACCATCTGATTGGAGGATAATTTATGTTCGATTAAATTATCACGATTCATTTCATGTCCAACTTGAGGGGAACCCAAACGGTCACACACAACGAAGTCGAAATCAATGGTTAATAGTGCACAGTACAAATATAACAGCATATATGATTGTTGTAGGAATTGTTCATAAATGGTTCAATGTGTTTAATTATTGAACAGATCATTTATGAGATTCCATAGTGGCTTAGGGATTGGTGAATGATGATGGGGGCACTTTGGGAATTGGAATAAAAAAAATTACTATTCAAATGAATAGTAACATGAATAGTAATTTTTTTAATTTGTTTTGAATTCCAATTCGGCCCAAACTCTTATTAGGGTTTTATAATCTCATTAAACCACTAAATTAAGATCCAATGGCTAAGATTAAATTAGCTTTTATCCCACATCAGATTCTTTATTAATTTTGTTGTCTTTGGAGCACTATATAAACCCAAAGAATTTTTCACAAATTGGCTACACCAAACCTTTCATATCTTGGGTTTATATAAGTGAGCAACTCTAAATTTTAAGAATAAGCCACTGATTTTGAGGATCCTTAAGTCTAATTACTAGAGGACCTCGAGTTAAAAGTTTTGAGGTATTTGCCTAGGCTAGCACCAAGGGCAAAATACTCGTGCACTCAAGGCGTAGTCTTGCCGTTGAGTTTTGGCTTTGGTGTGTGCACCTTTGGAGGCCACACACTTGGGTGGCTCTTTGAAACGTGGAAGAGCTTGCTGAGTTCGAGAAAAGCTTGTAGATTGGAGGGAGGACTGGAGGAGTATTCGGTTCAAGTAAGTCTTTTTCTTTCTTTATTTTAATTAGAGTTCTTATGATAGTTAGCATGTTTAGGTTTATGTTCTTTGCATGTTTTATGAGTTTTTATGCTTAGAATATATAGTAAAATGCATAGGCTTGTAGAATAATCAAAACAAATGGGTCTTGGGCAAGGGAAAGCGGCATAATAATTTTGATTTTCCGCTGCGCACTCGCGGCCGCTTCCCAACAGTGGTATCAGCGCGCCGTTTTTGTTTTGATTAGTTGTCACTCATTTGAACTCGAAATTGGGTGTTTAAAAGCTCGTAGGAAAGCTAACACCCTAAACGTAATTTTAGGCACAAGTCTTGCATGATTTGGTTAAGATTTGAATGTGAAATTCATTTAACGTTCACGTGTCTGCAGAAAAATATGAATAGTAAATTTATTTGAATAAAATAAAATGCAATATCATAATTAAATATTAATCAAAGTTATTTAATGCCTAAAATAATTCCAACATATTAAAACTCATATGCTTGATGATTCTATGTATGATTAGAATTGGCATGATTATTTTAGGGTGCAAGCATCTAGAGACTTTCTAAGAAATAGATTTGTATTGTTTATCCCTTAGCTAATTAATTATTCCGTGATGAACTTATAGATTTATTACCTTTAAGGCTAATAAATATAATCACTGTTTATAATAAAAGACATTATAAAAGATACAAAGATACATATAAAATACATTGGGACAAGATTTATATAAATACTTTTTAAATATTAATTTAATATTACAACTAAGATATTTACTATAATAATTACTTAATAATTAAAAATTTAATTCTAATCATTTTGTTTATGCCAACACTTTAATAAGAGTAAATTAGAAATCAAAAAAAGTGAATGACCAAGGGGTTAATAAAACTTTCCAATTAAAGTTAATTTAACCAAAGGTATTACTAGAGTTAGATAATGATTTGGTGTCTTCCTTCACTCACTACCTTTTTATAGCCAAAAAAAGCTGTGAAGACATCTAGATAATCATTTACTCAAAGCTTACTTAAACATATTTAAGTGTTGGACTAATTTGGAGGATCTATTGTTTATTCCTGTCACCAAGGCAATAAGAGCCTAAGAGGTAAGGGTATTTAAGAGAGTTCGCTCCACCCTCCCTCTGGGGAATTTTCAATGGAGGAATCCATTTGACAGTTATTCACTTAAACTTGCTAAATCCTCAATAATAATTAAGTCTAAAATTTCCTCCCATTGTAAAGTATAGACCCAAAGGCTTAAACCGTATTGGCAGGACTAGGCTTTACCAGACTGACCAATACCAATTTGTCCCTAAATCGTACTATTGACAATGGTTTGACTTTTCTGAGTCATAAGACGCCGACCCTTAGGCGTGGTCTTATAACTTAGTGGCAAAGATTGGGTGTCCACAAGGACTAGCATAAGCTATGGCATGTTTGATTGCCCAACCCAATGATCAAGGAATTGTGATTTATATCATAAATTGGTTGGGAACCTACCTAATTATCATATTTTATAACGACCGGCCCTAGTCGGAGTTATGAAATGATGATAATGGGATCCTTGCCCACAAGAAATCCATCATATTGGGGTTGATGCGATTTGCTTAAAATTTTAAAACAATTGAGTGGGAGCAACTTCATAATATTAAAAGCCCATGTTATTATGAAACATTAATGAAAACATATTCCTAATTTTAACATTTTCTCTTAACATGTGGGTTAAAATATTTCACAAACATTCAAATGGCAAAACAAGTATCACTTCGTTCCATCCTTGATGAGCATAAGCTCAAAGGGGACAACTACAATGACTGGTTTAGAAACCTTAAAATTGTCTTACGACAAGAAAAGATTTTCTATGTTCTTGAAAGACCATTTCCCCCTGAACCCGCAGAAGATGCTGACCAAGATACATTTGATGCTTGGAAGAAACACGTCGATGATGATGAGCAAGCAGTTTGCATAATGCTTGGCTCTATGTCAGACGAACTTCAGAAAGCTCACGAAGATATGGATGCTCAAACCATCATCTTTCACTTGAAGGAGTTGTATGCAACTTCGTTCATACCGTGAGATTCCAAGTGTCATGTGCCTTATTCCAAACAAGGTATAAAAAAGGATCTATTAGTGGACATATGCTTAAGATGATTGGCCACAATGATAAATTGGCCAACCTCGGGTTCATCATGGATCATGAGATAGGTCACGATCTAATTCTTCAATCCTTACCAAAAGAATTCTCTAACTTTATTATGTAGTTTCATCTGTCTGATAAAGAAGCTACTTTAGCAGAATTGCACAATCTGATAAAGCAAGCAGAGAAGACTTGAAACCGGAGCTTAAAACCTCCGTCATGCTTACGGGTACGGACCTGAAGCCACGAGGCCCAAAGAAAAATAAGGGCAAGGCCAAGGCTCCAGATCACCTAAAGCCCAATGGTAAGGTGGAGAAAAAAAAGGGAAGGGGAAATGTTTCTTTTGTGGAAAGAAGGGTCATTGGAAGAAAGACTGCAGATCCTTGAAAGCCAAGGAAGCTAGGGAAGCCCAAGAGGCCAAGAAGCCCAATGCTTCAGGTATGTTGTATATGATTGAACTATATTCTCAAAACTCTGAACCTTATACTTGGGTGCTTGACACCGGTTGTGGGACTCACTTGTGTAACAATGTGCAGGGCCTGAGAAACAGTAGGAGACTCCGTCATGGGGAGGTTGACTTACGCATGGGTAATGGAGTAAAACTGGCTGCATTGTGCGTGGGGACTTATTCATTGTGTTTATGTACCTTCTCTAGTAAAGAACATCATTTCAATTTCTTCTTTATGTAATAAATGCTTTTCATGCCTAATAAGTTGTAATGAATGTTCTATTTATTTCAATGACTAAAATATGGAGATGGTATTTTGAATAATGGTATCTATGTCTTACAAACTAACAAAGAATGTTCAACCTCTAATATATACAACGTTAGCTCGAATAATCTCAATGAATCACTTCTATGGCACAGTCGCTTAGGTCATATCAATGAAACAAGATTAACTAAGCTACATAAGGATGGGTATTTCAAACCCTTCAAATATACCTTATGGAACTTGTGAGTCTTGTTTACTTGGTAAAATGACCAAATTACCCTTCAAAGGTAAAAACAGCGTGCAGCGGAGACATTAGAACTCATACACTCTGATGTATGCGGACCAATGTCAGTCACCGCTAGAGGTGGATTCTCCTACTTCATTACCTTTATCGATGATCATTCGCGATATGGGTATGTGTACCTTATGCGGTACAAATCTGAAGCCTTTGAGAAATTCAAAGACTTCAAGGCTGAAGTAGAAAACCAGCTTAATAAAAGTATTAAGTCACTAAGGTCTGACCGAGGTGGTGAATACTTAAGCAACGAATTTCAAGATTACTTGAGAGAAAATGGCATTGTTTCCCAGTGGACTCCTCCGGGAACTCCACAGCATAATGGGGTCTCCGAAAGGAGAAATCAGACATTATTAGATATGGTCCGATCAATGATGCCAGACACGGATCTACCTCTTTCATTTTGGGGTCTTGCTTTAGAAACTGCAACACTACTACTAAACCAAGTTCCTTCCAAGACTGTTAGTCAAACACCATATGAGTTATGGTCTGGGAAACGTCATAGTCTTAGTTATCTAAGAGTTTGGGGATGTGACGCATATGTCAAGCTCACACAAACTAACAAATTGGATGATAGGGCAGTTAAATGTAAGTTTGTAGGATATGCCTTGAACTCAAGAGCATACGTGTTCTACGTCCCAAATGAACAAAGAACATTTGTCTCACGAAATGCTAAATTTCTAGAGAATGAATTCCTTCTCAAGAAATATAGTGGGAGTAGACTTGACCTCGATGAGGTACGAGAAGAACAAACTAACATAGAACTAAACCTCAGGCCCCTCAAAAGGGCAGCGACGGAACAACCACAAGGTTATGAACTCAGAAGGTCTGGTAGGGAAAGACATGAGCCTGAAAGATATGGTTTCCATATTGATGAGGAACATGATCAGGTCATTGATAATGACGATCCCACCAGTTATGACGAAGCAATGCGTGACATTGATTCAGTCAAGTGGCTTGAGGCCATGAAATCCGAAATAGACTCTATGTATCAGAATCAAGTCTGGGACTTGGTAGATGCACCTGAAGGGATAAAACCCATAGGCTGCAAGTGGATTTACAAGCGTAAAACTGATGCAGAAGGCAACATCCAAACCTATAAGGCTAGGTTGGTGGCGAAAGGTTATAGACAAATCCAAGGAATTGACTATGACGAAACCTTCTCGCTTGTTGCAATGATAAAGTCCATTCGAATTTTACTGGCACTAGCTGCACACTTTGATTATGAGATTTGGCAGATGGATGTCAAAACAACTTTCCTTAATGGGACCTCGTAGAGGAAGTCTATATGACACAACCTGAGGGGTTTGCATCTAAGGATGATCATAATAAAGTATGCAAGCTTAAACGATCCATTTATGGACTCAAGCAAGCCTCCAGAAGTTGGAATATACGATTTGATGAGACAATCAAAGAATTTGACTTCATCAAAAATGTAGACGAGCCTTGTGTTTACAGGAAAAGTAGTGGGAGTGCTGTTGTATTTCTTGTATTATATGTCGATGACATATTAATCATCGGGAATGATATTCCCATGATGCAAGCCACCAAGCAATGGTTATCTCAGAATTTCTCCATGAAAGATTTGGGAGAAGCAGCCTACATCCTCGGCATTAAGATCTACCGTAATAGATCTAAGAGGTTGTTAGGACTTTCTCAATCTACGTACATAGATAAAGTTTTGAAAAGATTCAAAATGGAAGATTCCAAAAGAGGTAATTTACCTACTTGTCATGGAATCAAATTATCTAAGGAGCAATGTCCACATACTCCTTCAGATAGAGAGCGTATGAGTATGATCCCTTATGCTTCAGCAATAGGATCGATCATGTACGCCATGCTATGTACAAGACCTGATGTCTCTTATGCTCTTAGCATAACGAGCAGGTATCAGGCAAATCCTGGTGAGCAACACTGGGCAGCTGTCAAAACAATCCTCAAGTATCTGAGAAGAACTAAGGATGTGTTTTTGACATACGGAGATTGTTCTGAGATGAAAGTCATTGGTTACTGTGATGCGAGCTTTCAGACCGATAGGGATGACAGCAGATCACAAACATGATATCTGTTTACTTTGAATGGTGGTGCTGTCAGTTGGAAAAGCTCAAAGCAGTCAACTACAGCGGACTCCACCACTGAAGCCGAGTATATTGCAGCATCTGAGGCTGCTAAAGAAGCAGTCTGGATAAAGAAGTTCATCACGGAGCTGGAAGTGCTTCCCGCGATAAAGAATGGCGTCACGATGTACTGTGACAACACGGGCGCCATTGCTCAATCAAAGGAACCAAGGTCCCACCAGAAATCCAAGCATGTACTCAGGCGATTTCATCTCATCAGGGAGATTGTTGAGAGAAAAGAAGTTATTATAGAGAAAATACCCACAAAAGATAATCTTGCAGATTCTCTGACTAAAGGGCTGACTCAACAAAAGCATGATAGGCACACCCGAGAGTATGGTGTCCAGATTCATACTAGTTGGCTATAGTGCAAGTGGGAGATTGTTAGGGATATGCCATATACCCAACTTGTGGATGGGCTATATGTACATGTATTTGTAATATTTTCATTAATTAATAAAATGGCAATCTTTATTATACGTGTCTTACATAACTTATATGAATCATCAACACTGTAATAAAGCCCTTGAGTAATAAGACGATGGCTTCCACGCCTTATGAGAATCATTACTCTTAAATGTTTCTAGTCATAGTTTTTTGAATAATCTGGGCGTTCACAAAGCGGAGAGACTAGCATGATGATATGATCCGCCCTTAAGTGGGGTAGCCGATCTCATAGGCTACTAGCGGAGATCCGTCCGCTTGGTGTATCACATGGATGCATGAGTTGCTCGTGTCCATCGAACTGACCGCCAAAAGTTTTCATATGGAGTGTTTATCCCATGTGTCTGTGAGAACTTTCATGTATCGATTATATGACTAGTCCTTAGACTTGAGGTCTTTACAATCTTATGTGTGGATCAAATAACTTTGACATTCTCCTTCCCCGGTTCAAAAGATCCGGTCATAAGGGTATGATTGGGTAATTTGTTGAAACACATGAAGTTTGTAAAGATATAACAGAGAATCGCCACTCTCTCGGATAATATTTTCTTATAATAGTAGTATTCCAGTTCGCGGGATGATATGTGTGATCAATGCTTAAGACTGTGGCCACAGCGGAAGAATCATGTGAGATTATTGGGTTAGCACGATTCATGACTCATACCTTTGACCATATGGGTAGACACTTTCCGTACCCTAGGTCAATAGGTGGGGATACAGTGAGGCGAGGGACCGTATCATATGTAAATCGCATACAGAATGGGTATATATATATTTCCTTCTCATTTGGGGGCCTTGGCATGTTGCTAGATGTCAACCTTGGTCATTGAAATCGAACGACCATCTGATCGGAGGATAATTTATGTTCGATTAAATTATCACGATTCATTTCATGTCCAACTTGAGGGGAACCCAAAAGGTCACACACAACAAAGTCGAAATCAATGGTTAACAGTGCACAGTACAAATATAACAGCATATATGATTGTTGTAGGAATTGTTCATAAATGGTTCAATGTGTTTAATTATTGAACAGATCATTTATGAGGTTCCATAGTGGCTTAGGGATTGGTGAATGACGATGGGGGCACTTTGGGAATTGGAATAAAAAAATTACTATTCACATGAAAAGTAATGTGAATAGTAATTTTTTATTTGTTTTGAATTCCATTTCGGCCCAAACTCTTATTAGGGTTTTATAATCTCATTAAACTACTAAATTAAGATCCAATGGCTAAGATTAAATTAGCTTTTATCCCACATCAGATTCTTAATTAATTTTGTTGTCTTTGGAGCACTATATAAACCCAAAGAATTCTTCACAAATTGGCTACACCAAACCTTTCATATCTTGGGTTTATATAAGTGAGCAACTCTAAAGTTTAAGAGTAAGCCACTGATTTTGAGTATCCTTAAGTCTAATTGACTAGAGAAACCTCGAGTTAAAAGTTTTGAGGTATTTGCCTAGGCTAGCACCAAGGGCAAAATACCCGTGCACTCAAGGGGTAGTCTTGCCGTTGAGTTTTGGCTTTGGTGTGTGCACAATTGGAGGCCACACACTTGGGTGGCTCTTTGGAACGTGGAAGAGCTTGCTGAGTTCGAGAAAAGCTTGTATATTGGAGGGAGGACTGGAGGAGTCTTTGGTTCAAGTTAGTCTTTTTCTTTCTTTATTTTAATTAGAGTTCTTATGATAGTTAGCATGTTTAGGTTATGTTCTTTGCATGTTTTATGAGTTTGTATGCTTAGAATATATAGTAACATGCCTAGGCTTGTAGAATAATCAAAACAAATGGGTCTTGGGCAAAGAGAAAACGACATAATAATTTTGATTTTCCGCTGCGCACTCGCGGCCGTTTCCTAACAGTATTGCCATGATCAAATTTTTCGACGATGTATACCGGATAATGAGATAAGTAATGTTATTCAGTTTTGTCATTCGGAAGCGTGTGGAGGTCACTTCTCATCTAAGAAAACTGCTGCAAAAATCTTATAGTGTGGATTTTATTGGCCGACCTTATTTAAAGATACACATGTTTTCTGCAAAACTTGTGAAAATTGTCAAACGTTTGGATATATTTCTAAAAGAAATATGATGCCTTTAAATCTCATTCTTGTCATCGAAATCTTTGATTGTTGGGGAATAGATTTCATTAGTCCATTTCCACCGTCATTTGGATTTTTATATATTTTGGTTGCAGTTGATTACGTCTCAAAATGGGTTGAGGTCATTCTTTGTCGAAATAATGATCATAAAACTGTGATTAAATTTTTAAAAAAGAATATTCTAAGTCGATTTGGAATCCCTCGAGCCATTATAAGTTATGGAGGTAAACACTTTTATAACAGACCTTTTGAGTCTTTAATGAAAAAATATAGAATTACACATAAAGTTTCTACCTTCTATCACCTTCAGACAAATAGTCAAGTTGAACTAGCAAATAGGGAAATCAAACAAATTTTAGAAAAAAATGGTTAACCCAAATTACAAAGATTGGTCACTTCGACAGAATGATACACTTTGGACATACCGAACAACTTTCAAAACGTCTTTATGGATGTCTCCCTATCATTTAATTTATGGAAAACCTTGTCATTTGCCCATAGAACTTGAGCATAAGGCATATTGGGCTATTAAAGTATTCAATTCAAACCTTGAAAATGCTAGTCAATGACGTAAACTGCAATTATATGAACTTGAAGCGTTAATGAATTATTCATATTAGAATGCGAAAATTCTGAAAGTTAAAACTAAGGCCTTTTGTGAGAGTCGAATTTCACGAAAAATATTTAAAATTGGTCAAAAAGTTTTGCTTTATAATTCTCGTCTTCATTTATTTTCTGGAAAATTAAAATCCAAATACATTGGTTCATTTATTGTGAAGCATGTTTACCCATATGGATCTGTTGATATTGAGAATCTTAGGGAGAGTGATGTATGTAAATGGACAACGTTTGAAACCATTTTAGGAGTGTTCAAATTTTCAAGAATCTTTTTTCCTTTCAAACCCAGTGTACTGTGATTGATGTATTATAAGCTGTTATTTTCTTTTCTTTTCTTTTATATTTGTCTAATTTCTATTTTTCTTGAGTTTTGCAGCATTTCTTTTTATTTTTTTTCAAAGTCTTGTACCCCGATTATACAGCGGATAATGGTACTCCGTGACTCTAAGTCGGTTCTTTCAGTTTCTTGAAATTATTGATATCCTACAATCAAGGCATGTAAGAAACTCTCGTAAAACTCTACAATCATTTTCCTTCTCTCCTGCAAAATGCTCTGATGAAAATTTACAAAGCACGCACCGAAAGAATAAGGCTTTTTATGATCAATGGTATTCCTAATGATATTCGTTGGGTAATTGAAGCAAGGGTTCGCTTGACAGGTGAGTCATCTGACTCATTCATTTCTTACATGCCTGGTTTAGGGAAAATCACATATGCTAAGAAACGAAGAGCTAATCAATCAGGTGTTTATTATAAATGTGCACGCTTGACGTATAACACTCGTTTTCGTTCTTTAGGAATGGTGTCTGACAATTGCGAAGATAAAATTCAATTCATTAGAGATAGCTTGAGTAAGGAGTCTTTAGATGATATATCACAAAATCTTAAGACACATCCTAATGGACATGTTCATAGAGTGATTCCCAATTTGCATACACAATTTTAAAAAGAAATACAACAATAAAATCTCGAGAATCTGACTTTAAAAGACCATGTTTGCCAAATTGTAAGAAAATTGGATGGGAAGCATTCCTCAACCCATAGTGGGCGTTTACTGGACGTAAAAGCAGAGGAAGATGTGAACTATAATCACAACTACCAATACATATTGTTTCAATTTATTGCTTTGAATTCTTTTACTTTAAATTACTGTTTTGATTTACTTTAATTTACTCTTTTGATTTCATTTACTTTAATTTTGACGACAATATCTAAACTTATTGACTTTCACGATTGATTTTACTGTTCATCTGATAATTATCATTTTACAGGTAGTATTGCTTTTATTACTCACCCTTTTTCAGGATCCATAAATACAGCTCGTCATTTCTCTTTTCGACACATCCAAATAAGAGAGAGAGAGAGAGAATGGAGAAAACTTCAAGACGACGAGTCACTAATATCTGTTTATTTTGTGGATCTAGCTCCGGTATTAAACCGGAATTTGTTGAGGCCGTAAAAGAATTTGGTAGAGTTATGGCAGAAAGAAACATGCACTTAGTATATGACGGTGGCAATCTTGGATTGATGAGATGTGTTTCAAAGGTCGTGCTAGAAGAAGGCAGTCAAGTTTTAGGAATCATCCCAAAACTTTGGCAGATGGAAATCTCATAGGAAAATCAAATGGAGAAGAATACATTGTCTCGGGTATGTCTGAAAGACTCACTGAAAGGATTAATCATGCTAACACTTTTATTGTTTTACCAGGTGGGCTGGACATGTTGGAAGAAATATTCACAGTTGCGAGATGGACAAATTTGAAAATTCACCGAAAACTTATTGGACTACTCAATGTAAATCATTTTTTCGATTTTCTTTTAGTATTTCTGGAAGATTCTAAAATACTCGAGTTCATTTCAAAATCGGCAAAAGATATTATTCTTACTGAAAAAACTGCTAAATTAATAGACCAACTGTTAGCATATGAACCAAGAATCGACCCAATTCTTTCCAAGTTAGACTAGTCAGATAATGATCGTGGCAAAAAGCGTAGAGTGGACTTGAATCTTAATCTATAACCTTTTTTGGGTTAAATAATAGTGTTATTGATTCAATTATCTTTTCCACACTAACCAGATGATGTCTTTTAGACTCTACTTCTTATTATTCAGACATTAGGTACAATGCCTCAATTTGGTTAGGAGGAGGTGATAGTTGACTAGATAGTTTTCATTTTTGTCTTTTCCTTTTTGTAAAAAAATAATTTATTTTTGTGTCGATATTTTAAAAAAATTCTGTTATTTTTGTTTTGTTGTTGTTTTGTGTGTAAAAAATTTATTTTGTGTTGATTTTATTTTGTGTTTTTATTCAAAAAAAATTACACACAAACCTTCAAAAAGAAAGAAACAAAAATAACTTGTTACGAAACATTTTGAGATGTGTCTCAGGAGCGAAAACTCCTTGCACTGTCATTTCTGAACAACAATTCCATTTGGTTAGTCAAAAATTTATTGTTGGTTTATATGTAGTTTTTTTGAATAAAAACAAAAAAGAAAATCAACATAAATTTTATTTTTTTACACACAAAACAACAATAAAGCAAAAACACACAAAAAATATTTTTTTATATAAACAACAACACAAAAAAAAATTGAAAAAGTTTTTTTAGAGAAAGAAAAACACAATAATAAAACATAAGAACGAAAACTGTCTAGTCAACTATCATCTCCCCCAACCAAATTGAGACATTGTCCCCAATGTCTGAATAAAAAAATGTAGAGTTTAGAAGGCATCACCTAGTTAGTGTGGAAAAGACAATTGAATCAACAACACTACACTTCTTGCCACGATCGTTATCTGACCAGTCCAACTTGGAAATGATTGGGTTGATTCTTGGTTCATTGGCTAACAATTGGTTGATTAATTCAGCAGTTTTTCCTACAGTAATAAAAATATCTTTTGCCGGTTTTGAAATGAACCCAAGTCTTTTATTGTCCTCCAGAAATACTAAAATAAAATCAAAAAATGATCTACATTAAGTAGTATAATCGGTTTCCGGTGAATGTTCAAATTTTCCCATGACGCAATTGTGAATATTTCTTCCAGTGTGCCCAGCCCACCTGGTAAAGAAATAAAAGCGTCTGAATGATTAATCATTTCAATAAGTCTTTCAGACATAACTAAGATAATGTATTCTTCTCCATTTGATATTTCAATGAGATTTATATATACCAAAGTTTTTGGAATGATCTCCACAAACTTGATGCATCCTTCTTGCACGGCCTTTGAAACACATCCCATCAATCCAAGATTTCCACCGCCATACACTAAATGCATGTTTCTTTCTGTAGGGGTTTTTAGGGGGTGAATCCGGTAACGCAGCGGAAGCGGTGAAAATCCGATTTTCAGATTTCAAAACTTTTTCTCGGATTAATTAAATAAACATATTTATTTAACATTCCAATAATCAAATTATGAAAATAAATTCAATAAATCATATTTAAGTGAATTTACCAAAATACCCTTACTTTGTATTTTTGTCCATTTTAGTCCGAAATTGATCTAATCAATTTTGAATGATTCTAAATCATTTCCAAGATGAACTTATGATGTTCAAAACATCAAAACACCAAAAGCAACAAAATCCCCAAAAATTCTTATTTGGCCGAGAGCCTCACTAATGTCCCATTTGGTGCACTTTGTCATTTCATGCTTCAAAACACATCAAGATGTAATCCAATGAACATGAAACTTTATATGCATCATATACACACACAAATACACAACATATATGAAAAGCCCCAAATTTGGAATTGGTCATGAACCCTAATTTTACAATTTCCACAAATTAGACCAAATACATTAAATCAATTACTTCAATCATCATTCTTCCATCCAATCCAAGTCTCAACACAATGAAACAACTCAAGATCAAATCTAGGTCATTTAAGAGTGGGTCAATAACTCTAGATTAGCAACCTGGTTTCAAAAAACCTTAAAAGAATGTTTATAACTACAATAGTCATACACTTCCTTCATCACACATGCTTTACACATCCACCAAAACTTCCATCAACAAAAACCACAAGGAACAAAGAAAGAAACATCCTAAGAATGTCATATATTAAAGCCTAGAACCTAATGAACAAATTCCTTACTAATAGCAAGTTCAAGAAACTTACTAAAAATCCAAGCTTTTTGATTTTTATCTTTCTTTTCTCAAGCTTCCTTTGTCTTTCTTCAATGGAGTTTTATGTTTTAGTAAAGTGTATTAGGTTATTGAAATGAAAAGCAAATGAAAACAATATATACTTGTGAAAGAAATGCCTTGGCCGAAACTAACAACAAGCATATACCAAATATTTCCATTTCAAATTCATTTCAAAGTCATTTAATCAACTTGAAAAATATCTAAAACACTTTATGGATATTTATTTAAGTCAACAATTGCAACTAATGTCATTTACTTCAAATATCCTAACATAAGATATTTATATTTTAATTAATTTAATCATTTAATAATTAAATAATTAATTAATTAATCAAATACAAATATATTAAATATATGTATAATATTTACATTAAATATTAAAAACATATATTCATTTAGGATAAAAGTCAAATAACTCATTTTGACTATTAATTAATATGTATTTAAATTAATCAAGTATTAAATGTAAATACACAATAATTAGGCAAATGACTATCTAGTCCATTTAGCACGTATCTTGCGTTTAACCTTTAAACGACTTTATAAATAATCAATATTATTTATTAATGTTGCTCTAGTGCTCTACGAGTATGTTTCATTATTGAGACTCTCTAGATTCAGGTATATCCATCACGAAATCAAATTTGGTGTCCATAATCTATCCACCCGTAGATTATGACGATCACGGATAATCACGCTGAACCATACAGGTCAAGGTCATGGCAAATGTATAATTCCTCCGTCACAGGTATCCGGATAAATCTCAGAGATATAGATGTAAACGTCAAATCTCTATCGGGATTATCCAGTCGACTATTCTATTAGCAATCTCAAAAGAATGTTTAGAACTAGCTTCTAAACTTTACCACGGGCCCATGGTTTTATCTGATTGCTAATCATATGGACTACCTATGCTCTGATACACAGAACTGACGGATCCTATCTTGATACACATAGGACACCTTGAGGATCTGTCTACACCCAACAAACAGGCGGAGGTCTGATCTAAATAGATCGGTGACGTGACTGCCGTCTAAGTGTAGAAGATGTCTCATGTGCCCACAATGGCATCTCAAGTCTAAGAATCACAAGTACTACTCAACCCAAGAAGATTCTTATTGACGCTGGTGTACCATCCATTAAGAATCTTCGGTGAGTCGTTCAGTGTTTATCCGCTATAAACACCTACACGTCTATACTAGTCTCCAAGACTAATGGTTCATTGAGAAACCATTGGAATCATATATTCCAGTATACGACATGTACCGGTCTCAACGGGTTTACTATACTGACCAAGTAGTGTAAACCTTGACCAGGAACTGTCTGAGAATGACAACGTCATGATACTTCTCAATATCCGTTGCGACGCTTTTGCAACTGTATCATGACTAATCATTCCCGGGTCTTTACCATATAGAAAGATAGATTATATTATAGAAACTGCATATATTATTCATAATAATAATGTTTTACAGAAGTATTTAACAGAAATACAACCGGGAATTGGCGCTCTGAGCACCAACCCCAACACTTTCTGCCATAACTCTAACCAATTCTTTTACAGCCTCAACAAATTCTGGTTTAGTTTCTTAGCTATATACACAAAATACACAGATATTAGTGACTCATCTTCTTGAAGTTTTCTCCATTTTTTACACTCTCTCTTATTTAGATATGTCAAATAGAGAAATGACGAGCTATATTTTATAAATCCTGAAAATGAGTGAGTAATAAATGCACTAGTATCTATAAAATGACATTTATCATATTAACAGTAAAATAAATCGTGAAAGTAAATTAAAGTAAATCAAAATAGTAAATTAAAGTAAATCAAAATAGTAAATTAAAGTAAATCAAAACAATAATTTAAAGTAAAGGAAATCAAAGCAATAAATTAAAACAATATTTACTGGTAGTTGTGATTGTGGCTCACATCTTCCTCTAGTTTTACGTCTAGTAAATGCTTGAATGCCCTTTATGGGTCAGAGATATGCTTCCGATCCAATTTTCTTATAAATTGACAAACAAAGTCTTTTAAAGTCAGATTCCTGAGACTGTATTATTGTCTTTCTTGTTAAAATTATGTATGTAAATTGCGAATCAGTCTATCAAATCTACTAGGATGCGTCTCAAGAGTCAATGATATATTATCTAATTATTCCTTACTCAAGCCATCTCTAATGGATTGAATTTTTTCTTCGCGATTATTAGACATCATTCCTAAAGAATGAAAACGAGTGTTACACATCCAATATGCGCATTTATAATAAACACCTAACTATTTAGCTCTTTATTTCTTACCAGATGTGATTTTCTCCAAACCAAGTATATAAGAGATTAATGATTCAAGAGATTTAAAGACTCATGTTTTAAAGGGTTTAATCTTTTTGGGTGGTCGACGTGTCCTGACATTATCTTTTAAATGTATTATGTGTGTGAATTTTAAAGGAATAATGCCTTTTAAATTTTTTTTAAGCTCATCCAATTCCCTGTTTATGTTCTCTCAACATATTTAATAACTTACATTATTGATCGCTTGTAAGGGATGAAGAAATTATCGCATGGTAAGTTTTTTTATTTTCAAGAAATGTATATTTCAATCCTTTAGACAAAGTCCTTAATTCCAATTTGGGTGCTTCCTCTTATTTTTCTTCTTCAAGTGTTCTTAGTTCCTCAAAGTTTTGTTCCTCTCCATCGTCTTCCAGTACCTGTGTAGAATCAAGTAAAGAAAAATCATTAGAAATATCTGAATCTAATTGCGTACTTGATTCAAGAAAATTAGATGTACAGATTTCCATAGGGTCAGATTCACTCTTCTGAATATGTTCCTTTAAAATTGGTTCAATTAGTTCCATAATCTCGTTTTCACTGACCTCATCGTATAGTTGTTTGCACATTTTAAAAACATTAAGCTCCAACATCATATTGCCAAAAGAAAAATTCATGATTCCATTTCTACAATTAATTAAAGCATTAGCTGTTGCTAAAAATGGGCGACCAAGTATTACAAGAATTGGCTTATAACTGTCTGCTACATGTTGTGTTTCCAAGACAATAAAATCCAGAAGACATATAAATTTATCCACTTGTAATAACATGTCTTACATAATTCCTTTTGGTACCTTAAATGATATCGGCAAGTAAAAGAGTAGTTTAAGTTGGTTTTAACTCGCCAATATTAAGTTGTTGGTAAACCGAAAATGGAAGCAAATTGACACTAGCTACAAGATCAAGCAATGCATGTTCAATTTTGTGATTTCAAATAATATAAAAAATAGTAGGACAACCAAGGTCTTTGTATTTCAATGCATTATTGGTTTAGAGAATGGAACTTACTTTTTCACCAAGAAAAGCTTTCTTTTTTACCTGATTTTTTTTAACGGTTCACAAGTCTTTCAAAAATTTGGCATAAGATGTTATATGTTGGATGGAATCTAATAAAGGAATATTGACTTTCACTTGTTTGAATATTTCATATTTCTGGGGAATGATTCAATTTCTTTATTTTCAATGCTTGAGGAAACAGAGGTGCATGTGAAAAATCATTATCATAAATGATATGGAATGATTCATCAACCTATTCCTTATCCTTTGAAGTTGAATCTTCACGAGGTTCAAGAATGGATCTTTGGATGACCTTATCACTGCGAATATTAATAACATATATGACTTAGTATATGTGTTGACGGTTGGGATATATGACTTAGAGCTTCATGTACTGTAAACGGAATTGATTATTGTAATAATAGTAAATGCATTATTCATTTATCAAAGTTGTTTGATTTATAGCATATTGTCCAATTGTCTTGTTTACCTTGATTACTCTTGTATTTTCAGACTTAGTGTATGTTTGATGCACAATAGGATTTAATTCTGAAGTTAGTAATCTAAATAGTACATAGAGAGCAAGCAAATATTGTACTTTGTTTGTGGTATATCTATAGCTGCGGTCCATTCTATACTTGTATGACGACCTTGATCCGAGATCGTTCATGTGGTGACATGGAATGGAGGCACCTTGTATGATGTGATCATATAAGACTGAACTCAGATAAATATGAATTTCTTTTAATATTTGTTAACTGAAGAAATTTATTTTATCTACTAGATGGTCATATATGGATTCGATCTTAATCCTGAGTGTACTACGAACTCCTGCATGTCAGACTATGTCCTTTGATTTACTATGGTGAGGTTGGTGTAGCATTCCCGACCAATAACTACGTATTTTGGGGATATGGTTTGATGTGTTGTTGGGAACGTTTTACATAGATATAGAATTCACTCATTCTTACGAGAAGCAGAAGAATATCTCTTTTAAGAGTTGATTCGGCACTTGAACAATTTGAGCGCTCAACTTTTCTATTACGAATAAAAAGTTTAATATTCATAGTTGTTATGAATTAATTGTTCATTATAGAATCAGTAATGCTTAAGAGATAAAATATTTAGAGGGATTTAACGGACTTATGATCCGGATCTATTTATGAGATATTTGTGAAGGGCTATATTCATATGTAATGACTATATTGATGGACACCGAAGCTGTTCGGCTTATATTTTCCATCTACGATTAATAGTGTTAAATTAATATTTCGGGATTATTGGAGCTTGGAACCGTAGGTCCATTTGGTCCCCGTACTAGCTCGATTAACTGTAGCAAACCTAATATAATTAGATTGTCTAATAATATGCTCACATTATATTTATATATTATTAAAGAGATTAATAATATTTTTGTCACAAATGAAAACTATGTTAAATTAGTTTAACTTAATTTTTTCTAGAATTCTTTGATTATGAGATATCAAATCATGATTATGAGATAATCATGTTAGTAATAATTATGAGATAATTATTACAACCTAATTGAAGGTAATTAAATCATTATTAAGATAATGATTTTTTATTTACCTTGGAGACAAAGCCATATGGCTTACCATGCTCTCCAACTTATTATGTTTATTAGGTGGCATGTATACACCTAATGACTTTGTCATTAGCTAAAAAAAATTTATGCTTTGGTATGGCCTTCACATTAATGTGTTTGCCATTGCAAGAAAGCATTAGATGCTTAATGACAAAATCTTTATCTTTAGCTTAATATTTCTTATGCTTTGGTATGGCATTCACATCAATGTGTTTGCCATTGCAATAAAGCATTAGATTCTTAATGACAAAGTTAGTTTGCTTGTGTAAGAGAATATAATCTCTATCATCTCTCCTCATTTGCAAGGGTTACCATTTCCATTCATTCACACAAGTGCAAAGGAGAGAAAAGAGATAGATTTCAAACATTCACAATTGTTGTGAGAGTGTTTGAAAGAAATTCCAAAATCCGAACACATTTTGTGACACATTTATTCTCTAAATTGTTTAGAGTTGATCTTTGTGAGTGAAGCCCACACTTCAGTTTTTTGGTTTCGAGTCATAGTTCGAAATATCGGGTGGTTGATCCAAGTGTTGGACATCAAAGGAAACTCATATACTTCAAATGAGTAAAATCCATACTCCAAGAGTTGGAGGATTTCGGCTATAACAAAGGGAGAAGGCAAAGAAATTTTAAAGGTCCATACTGGAGCCGGTGCCCACATTAGCAACTTCTGTTACGCTAAGGAAAGTCATTTTCTATAATTGGCATCAAGAGCTTAAGGTTGAAAAGTATTCTTAATCATTCTCCTTTAAAGTTTTAAGTTGTAATAATTTATATGAGATATAGATTATTAGTATGCGTGTTGTGATGAGTATGAACAATTAGATTCATGAGATGAATAGTTTTTAATGTTAATGTGATGAATGTTTACTTTGATTAATTTGATAAATGTATTGCGTTGATCGTTATTTTTTTCGGCTCTTATTTTTAGTATTGGGAATGTAAGACCATAAGGTCATATTCTTTCTAAGTGTTGTAAGTTCATTTCCTTTTTAATAAGTCCTTTTGTAACCCTATTTGTAACTTGGATGAGCCGATGCCGCGAATGACTCATTACGAACCTATTTCACGAAGAACTCAACAACACATCTTGGAGCAATATTTAAAGACCAATGGATGCCTTGGATTTATTGTACTAATTAGATTAGTATAGAAAAATAAGAGTCTGGTTAACACAATGTGTAATATATATGTTTTGTGAAAATACAGCCCCTGGAAACTGGTTTGCGTCGCGACGTGTACCTTCATCGTGACAGCTTCGCGAAGCGGCACATTATAGAGCCACTGGTATGCTACTAGTTCTGGTCGGGTCGCGATGCGAGGCAGTTCGCGTCACGACGGCCACAAGACCTGAATCTACATTCAGCTACTAGAATGGCGTGCGTCGCGACGCCCACTTGTGGGAGTCACGACGAAAGTGCCTGGGAGTATGATTTTGTGTTAAAATATTTAATAACATGTCATATAACCTAGGGTGTCTACTCTTGCATTTTCATATGCCATAACATGATAACATGCATGATATTTTAGTCATAAAATATGATTTTATGTAAATCTAATAGTTAAATAAGAATATGAGATGCATGCAAACAGATTAATAAGATTAATTGGTTTAAAGGCTTAAAAATTATGAATTCAAGTTTTAATACAAATGGACCTTATGAGTACGTTATTTTCCTTGGTATATCGGTTGGAAATCCGGACGTGAATTCCATAGACGATTCCGAATAGACGGTAATATGGTCTGCACTTGGGATACAATACCACATACCTTTGGAATAAATAATATATTTTTATCAATTAAATGGTTTAATGACATTTAGTTCGTTCGTTGAATTCTAATTTTAAAACCTATTAGTGGACTAATATTTTAAAAGTTAAAATTGATTAGATCATTAAAACAACTTGATTAAATTAGTTTAATTATGTTAAATGGTTAGTAGAGACTAATTAGGATTAGTGAATAAAATTTTAAGGGTTAAAATTTGTTAGATCACTAATAATCCACTAATATTAATAAGGTTATGTTTTAGCCGAGCGTAATCTTGATACATTAGAAACTAGTGAGATAGAAACCTTACACTTTCAAATAGTGAGTGGGAAAGGGGTAAATATATCCCACGATCTCCATTGTTATCCAGAAATGTAAGATTCAAAATGTGCCTCGAGACGGCTTTGCTCATATCCCCTTACGGATGGTGTCCATTTTGGGTCAATATCAGGTTTGGATTCCGAGAGGATAAGGACTCTATATGTATCTGGTGATTTGACTTACCCTACGGTGACACTTCACTAGTTAAGTCCAAGGATTCCGAAATAATGGGTCACACTCACAAAAGAATGATTAAGTTGTTAATCAAAGCTTCCTTGATCAAAATAACGGTAGTTGATTAATATAGGAATACGAGTTATTTCAGATATATTAATCAATTGAGAATGTCTCAATCTATCATGCGAATACTTGACCTAACATACGACGACACTTATTTATGGGATGATAGATAATCGTGGCATAGTAATTCTTTTAGGTTTCTAATTCATTATACATTGATCATGCATCATGTTTAATTTTATGTCTAAATGTTTGACAATTTTAATATGCGATGAATAAATGTTAAATGCGCGTTTATTATTTTTTCAGCTATGGCATCTGCAATTATCTCAATTCTCAAACAACAAGAAAAATAACTTGGGAAAACTATGTTAAATGTAAAAGTGACATGAATGTTATTTTGGTCTGTGAAGACCTTAAGTTTGTCCTAATGGAGGAATGTCCTCCTAAGACAACACCAAATGTTGTCAGAGCTACACGTAATGCCTATAATAATTGGATTAAGGCTGATGAGAAAGCCCATATCTATTTGATAGCATCCATGTCTGAGGTTCTTGCTACACAGCATGAGCCTATGGAGACATCATCATTGATTATGCAGTCTTTACAGAACATGTTTGGGTAACCTTCAGACTGGCAACAACATGAGGCAATAGTCTCTGTATTGATCGCTAGAATGAAGGAATGTACATCAGTCCGAGACCATGTGTTAATGATGATGTCTCATCTAAATATGGCTGAAACCCATGGTGCACGTATCAATGTGCAAAGCCATGTGACAATGATCATGGAAACATTTCCGAAGAGGTATGAGTAGGTAACTCACCTCTGTTGGGGTAAAAAGGTTAACCTTTTATTATTAATATTTAGATTAATCTCCTTTAATTATAATATATAAACTATTTAAAACCTGACTTAATGGGATACCGTCTTTATGGTCGGTTGGACTTAATTTAATTGATTTTAACTTGACTAAATTGGGTACCGCCTTTATGGTCGATTGGAATTAATCATAAATCTGACTTAATCACAATACCGCCTTTATGGTCGGTTGGTAATGTCATGCAAAGTTAATATATTATAGTATATCTAAAATAGAAGTAATAAAAGTAGTCCTCTAACCCCAGCATTTTCTTTATTGTTTATTTTTTTTTTAATTTCCAAGCTTTTACTTTATGTCATTTTCTTTATTTAAGCTTTTACTAGTCCTAGATATGTGTTGTAACTAAACCCGTTATCTGGGGTTGTGATGAATTCCAATATCACCGGTTTATAAGGGGTTATTTCATGTCTTGGGTAATATAAAAGTTTATTTATTAAGTCTTAAGCTTAATGCTTCTTGTTAACTGGCCATTAATAAGACTGATATGGTAAACTTAAAATGAACTTGACGAAGGGATTTTAGGATTTAGCCTTAAACTTAATAGCCCACGATCTCCCTTAAAGATTAGATACCCCTTTAATAGATTTCCTTCCAGGATAGACATATACCTGTCGGGCGGGGGTAGCCACAATTGGAACTTAATCTTAATGAATTCGGGTAACTTGGTTGACATAGACACATGATTAATTTGGTTATTTGGGTATTTGCATCTGACCATCGACAGAGGCTTTTGCATAAATTCGTGTTTCAGGTTAATAAACCGATATATTGCACAAACATGAGATTACCGCTTCATCTTTAAAATTTATTGGAAGAATTCACAACCCTAAATAGTTTAATAATATTGAATTTTCCTTTCATCTACTTCGCACTGTTTTATTTACTTGTTTTAAGTTTAAATTCACAAAAACCAACTAATCAAACAACCAATCTATCAGATACTCGTAAATATTTGGCTTCACAAATTAATAGCTTAGGTATTAAGTCCTCGTGGGATCGATACATTTTATATTACTTGAGCGATACGTGCACTTGCGTTACGTGAGTGATTTCACCGATCATATGTCTTTATAATTTACTTTTTATTTAGTTTGTTTGACTGAGGCTCATTTTTTTTCTTTTTTGCAAGTCTTTTATGCAATCGAGCATTCGACACCATTGGCAATATCCTCTCAAATACAAAGTACATCTTGAGCTTACCCGCTCCTGAGAGGAATTAAGATTCATTTTGAAATAGCGTCTTCTGAGACTAATACCGCTGTGGAGATGAGTATTTGATACTGATTATTGGTCCTTTGTAAGCTCATTTTAACCGTAGTAGTGTGTTGGACAATTATGACCCATAGCATCACTATTTGTAAAAGACAATATGGTTTTTGTACAAATTAACTATGTGACAAAGGAAATTACTATTTTATCATTTTGTAATTAGATTACTTGAATATATACATGATAAAAGTCCTTATGATTAGTTCCGGATTAATAAGATATGAGACAATATCAATCCACGTAAGGTTTAATCATTAAATATCCATAGTCGTAGTATTATCGAGACTGGACATCGATAATGCGGAATAGACTAGTATTGCACTTGTGCGCGTTATGGAAGCGTAACGACATAGTTCTCATATATTTGGGTATTGGATACTCATGCAAGTGTAATAGGAGGTTCTGTTTGCCGATGGTACGGAAATAGCTTCACTCTAGATATACCCCTCAGAATCCCATTGGTAGTATGACTATGTGTCTATGGGAATCCGAATCAGGGTAGGTGTATTTGGTCTTAACCTGATACTTGCATCGCTAATACTTGTGACAATCAGTACGCTTTGGTTTTGGTCATCTGGGGCCTTAACAGGTTCTGTGTACGCCTCTTCTGGGTTTATTGAGAATCGTAGTGTATTGGATGTGATGTCAAAATGGAAGTATCACTTCAGTCATATGGAGATGATGATCACGCAAGGATACAGAAATGGTACTCTAATATGTTGCAACTATCGGGATAATATGAAAAGGTCATGATTATCCGATTAAAGAGACTAGTTGCTAGTGATCCGATATATGTTTCGTACGGGGCAGACACAATTCCAGCCTCAGGCCTAGCATGTGACATCTGATACTGGATCGTAATACGCAATTTCTTTGAATATTCACACACCGAATCATGATTAGAGATCCTTGGCATGTTATAGGAACACTAACAATGGTATCAATAGCCTTTTCTAAGCATGATTTAGTTTAGGGTTTATAAACTTTAATTTGGGTTTTTTATGTTTTGAGCATGATTTTTTCAAATTGGTTGTTTGGTTGAGCTTTGATGATGATGAATTAGATTTATGCATCTTAGGAATTGAAAAAATGAATTGGATAAATTTTTCCTTAAATTTCCTAGCTTGGCCGAATCTACCCTAAGAGAGTATCATGGTGATTTTTTTGATTTTAGACCATTGGATGTGTTTAAAGCATGAGATAAATTGATTGTTGATTTAATTAAATTGAAATCAAATTGATTGTAATTTTATGCCTAATTGCTGTGAGACTTAGCATGTGAAATTGATTGATTTTGCTTCAATTTGTGTTGGACATGAGTTGGCTAATTAAAGCATGATTAATTAGTTTAATTGGTGTTTTGGAAATATTGATTTAACTAATTAATTATGGCTATTACACTTTAATTAAAATTAATGTGAAATTTGGAATTTTGTATTAATTAAAATTAGTCTTTAATTTTGAATTGGGCTAATATTGTTGTATTTGGGCTTAATGGGCTTGGTTGGGCCAAGCTTGGTTTAGGACAATTGGATTGGATCCAAATTGGGCCTAAAACCATTCAATAAAGTCCAAATATAATAATTGGGCCTTTTAATAATTTAATTGGGCCTAATGGGCCTAAATTGATTTTTGGCAAATAAGGTGATTCATAAATTGGGCCTTGGCATTTGGGTTTGATCCATATTGGCCAAAGCTCATGCCTTAAGAATTAATTAAAATCTCATTTGACTTTAATTAAATTGACATTGGATGTTAATTGGGCCTTTGAGACCCATTTAGATTGGATTTAGAATCTAAGTCTAAAAGACACATAAACAAGTGTAATTATTTCATTTGGAATTAAATTAGAATTAGTATTGAATACAAATTAAATTGGATTTAAAATTGTAGTTCAATATAATTCAAGAATACGTACTTTGAGTGTTTATTCTTAAACGAGTTGGACTCGCGCAAATCAAATCGTTGTTTGAACATTAGATGGTCATTAATTCAAAGATTAATAAATTGGATTAGATTAGATTGATTGAATAACATGCTTTGTGTGAATACATGGATGTATTGTATGAATAATGTATATCAGATGGATATTAGAAGGGTGAGGGCAATTTTGAAAATTGTTGTAATAAATTTAGAATTTATTAAATTGGACCTGCGTGTCCAGCCATTTATCTCTTGACTCTTTGTATTTCTCTTGACTCTTTGTATTTCTCTTCTCACCAATTCCCCTCAATGTTAATGAGGTTTCTTTATTGTATTATGTAATTTGGTAGAAGTTAGAATAGTGCTAGCGGGAGAGAGGAAAGTGAGAGATTTGTTCTAGGAACAATTTGTTAAATATCCATCCGCATATCATTATTATTTATTTCGCGCATTATTATGCTTTTAGAATGCATGCTTAAGGGTGTATGATGAGACATAATCAAAGATAATAAATTGGTTGCCAATTTACGTGAAAAACCCTCAATACAATATTAAGCGATTTCCTTCCATTGAGTGGTTCTCTCTCAAGATCCAAGATTGGCATTGGTTTGTTGGCCAAAGTCAAGATCAATGTCCATCGCGGATGTGTTTGAACCACGAAAGCTTTGTTCCATATCGCATGTCTTGGGCGGTTGTGACTTGTTGGCCAAAGTCAAGTTCATTTCTAGTTCATCGACATGGATTACGAAGATTTCCCACTGTCAATGGATCCCGCTTAACTGGAATCATTAAGCTTGTTTAACCAAAGCCAAAGCTTAGTTGATTCAGAAGAAAATGTTAGGAAATATATTGGATATATTGACATATATATTGTATATATGTTTCGGACTTGGAGGTCCACCTACCGGATCTAGGAATTGGATGGGATCCAATTGATCTTAGAGATCTACCTAGTTAAGTTTCATATAGCTTTTTGGCCAAAGTCAAGGTTGTATGTTATTTAACGGGATCCTAGCCCACTAGGAAACTAGGTTTCCCGAGTACTCAACAGATGGTTAGAGGCTCGCCGAAAAATAGTGGGAGGCCAGTATTAAATTTTCAATTTCGTTTAATATTTGCCATATACGCGCTTTTAAATTATTTTCGTCATTATATATTTATATTAGTTGGACTAATATTTTATTATTTTCTTTTTACAGTTGGACTGTACCCGAAATCGTTGATTGAATAATTAGACTATTGCAATTCAAGATGGCTGGAAAGATCAACGTTAGGGACATTATCATAGGCAAAAATGTCTTTAATGGTGCGAACTTTCCTGACTGGGATATGAACCTCAGTATTGTCCTGGGGTTTAAGAAGATGCTCTATACGATAGAGAGACCTCTCGGGCCTAAGCTCAGAATTGAGCAGCCACTTGAGCTTGAGATTTGGAAGACTCACAGTGATGACAACTCAACTGCTCAATTTGTCATGCTTCCTGCAATGACCTCACAATTTCGTCGTCAAAATAAGGGATTGGATCCCCACGAAATGATGTTGAAATTGAGGGACCTTCATTGATCTAACCTTAGATCGCAAAAGTATGAATTGCAGAAGAAGCTATTTCGCTCTCGAATGTCAGATGGTACATCTGTCGAACACCATGTGTCGCAGATGATGCTGACATCGAACAGCTAGGTCAGCTAGGCATAACCTTTGAGGCTGAGACTTCCATAGATTTGATCTTACAGTCTCTTTCTGACAGCTAGAGCGGGTTCATCATGAACTATAATATGATGAACCAAGAAAAGACTCTTAGAGAGTTGATGGCAATGCTGAAAGAGGCAGAAAAAGAGATTTTGAAGGCAAGAATCGCGAGGCGCACTTCGCTTCAACATCTCAGAATGCCAAGGCTTGGACGAAGGCTTCTGGAGGTATGAAGAAGAATAAGAAGAGAAAGGGCAATGCCAAATCATCAAAGTCTTCTGGGAAGGTAAAAGACAAATCCCAAGATGTCTGCCTACAGTGTGGCAAATGGGGTCACTGGAAGCGTGACTGCCATGAGTACAAGGCGCACATGAAGGAAGTTAAAGCGGGCAAGGCACCGGCTTCATGTATGTTTGTTATTGAAATAAACATGTCTACTTCTATTTTTAAAAATTGGATTTTTGATTCTGGTTGTGGTACTCATATATATTCTGGTTGCAGATTAGCAAGAGACTGGATTCAGGAGAGATCGACCTCCGAGTTGGAACTGGGACTAGAGTCATCGTTTTGGCTGTTGGGACCTACATTTTGGAACTGTCCTCGGGGCATGTACTTAATTTATCAGACTGCTATTATGTACCTAGTTTGACTAGAAACATTATATTTGTATCTTGTTTAACCCAATGTGGGTATACTTTTGTATTCAGAAATACCGGGTGTTTTATTTATAAAAATGATTTTGAGATATGTAGTATTGATGTTAATAATGGTCTTTATATTTTGAATATAAATCAACCTCAAACATATAACATGAAAAACAAAAGGCTTAAATTAAGTAACAAAGATGAAACTTATATGTGGCATTGTCGTTTATGACACATTAACAAGACACGTATATCCACACTTTCAAAGAGTAGGTACTTGGACGGATTTGATCCAAATTCATATGACGTCTGTGAATCTTGTTTATTAGGCAAAATGCCTAAAAAACACCTTTTAGCGGTAAAGGTGCACGTGCCACCGAACTGTTAGCCCTCGTTCACAGTGACGTATGTGGGCCCATGTCTAGCCAGGCTAGAGGTGGATATGAATACTTCGTAACCTTTACGGATGATTCATCGCGTTATGGTTATGTGTATCTTATGAGACACAAGTCGGAAACCTTTGAGAAGTTCAAAGAGTTTCGACACGAAATAGAAAAACAGACCGGCAAAAGTATTAAAACATTGTGGTCGGACCGTGGTGGATAATACTTAAGCAATGAGTTTCTAGATTACTTGAAAGAGTATGGTATTCTTTCACTGTGGACTCACCCCGGAACACCTCAATTAAACGATGTGTTCGAACGAAGAAACTGATCTTTGTTGGACATGGTAAGGTCTATGATGAGTCGCACTGAGCTACCAATTTCCTTCTGAGGATATGCATTGAACAGTGCAATACTTATTTTGAATAAGGTTCCGTCAAAGTCTGTTCAACAGACTCCATATGAAATATGGATAGGAAAGAAACCGGGTTTCTCATTCCTGAAGATTTGGGGATGCTAGGCATACGTTAAACGTTTGGATGGTACCAAACTAGAACCCAAATCAGATAAGTATCTATTTGTAGGTTATCTTAGGGAAACCAAATGATATTACTTCTACAACCCACAAGAGAACAAGGTATTTGTTGCTCTACATGCGGTTTTCCTCGAAAAGGAATTCTTAAATACAGTGGTAAGTGGGAGGAAATTAAAACTCGATGAAAATCGGAGTGATATTGTTCCTGGCACCAATTCCTTAACGGAACACAAACAGTTCATCAGGGATGAAACTGTACCACAATCTTCTAGTACACAAGAACCGCGTAGGTCGGAGAGAGTCAGAAAATAACCTGAGAGGTATGGGTTTATGATCTCACCTCACATAGATATTAATCTTATTGAGGATAATGAGTCAGCTACGTATGAGGAAGCGATACAAGGTATCGGCTCCATTTTATGACAAGAATCCAGAAGTCTGAAATGGATTCCATGTATACCAACCAAGTTTGGACACTGGTTGATTCACCAGAAGGCGTAAAGCCTATTGGTTGTAAATGGGTCTTCAAGAAGAAGACTGACATGGATGGCAACATATAAACGTACAAAGTCTTATAGCGAAAGGGTATCGTCAACGACATGGTGTCGACTACGATGAAACTTTTACACATGTTTCCATGATTAAATCCATTCGGATAATGCTTGATATTACTGCATATTTCGATTATGAAATATGGCAGATGGATGTCAAAATTGCTTTCCTTAACGGAAACCTTTTGGAGGATGTTTATATGCAACAGCCTGACGGTTTTGTCGTACCAAAACATCCAAACAAGGTTTGCAAGTTAAATTGATCCATTTATGGATTGAAGCAAGCATCACGTTCTTGGAACCAACATTTTGATGAGATCATAAAGAATATGATTTCGTTCAAAACGAGGATGATCCTTGTGTATATAAGAAGGTTAGTGGGAGCGCACTGACATTCATTGTCATTTACGTTGATGATGTATTGCTTATTGGCAATGACATTCTCATGCTACAATCGGTGAAAGCTTGGCTTTCATTAAAATTCTCCATGAAAGATCTGGGAGAAGCGGCTTTTATTCTAGGAATAAGGATCTACCGGGATAGATCTAGAAAGCTGTTTGGACTCTCCCAGAGCTCGTACATTGACAAAGTGTTGAAGAGATTCAACATGGATCAGTCTAAGAGGGGACTGTTGCCAGTGTCACATGGCGTCTCTCTATCATAGGACATGTGTCCTAAAACTCAAGATGAGAGAGACAACATGATCTCATTTGCTTCTGTAGTCAGATCGATCATGTATGCCATAATATGTACGCGACATGATGTCTCGTATGCTTTGAGCATGTGTAGTCGTTATCAGCAGATCCAGGTGATGGTCACTAGGTTGCGGTTAAGAACATCCATAAGTATCTTAGACGAACTAAGGATGTTTTCTTAATCTATGGAGATGGAGAACTTGAGGTAACTGGGTTTACCGATACAAGTTTCCAAACCGATAAAGACAATTGTAAGTCGCAGTCCGGGTACATATTTTGTTTGAACAACGGAACAGTAAGCTGGAAATCTTCCAAGCAAGAGACTATTACCGATTCAACAACAGAAGCAGAATATATCGCTACAGCTAAGGCAGATAAAGAGGCAGTTTGGATCCGTAAATTCCTAATTGGATTAGGAGTAGTTCCGTTAGCAGCTGAGCACATTCCTTTATATTGTGACAATAACAGGGCTATAGCGCAGGCTAAGGAACCGCGGTCTCATCAACGATCCAAGCATGTACTTCAACGTTTCCATCTGATTCGTGAGATTATATATCGTGGCGATGTGAAGATCGAGAAGGTCGCATCAGATGATAACATTGCAGATCCGCTGACGAAGGCTATTTCTCAGCAAAAATTTGAGCGACATGTACATAGTTCATGTGTTAGATACTTGAGTGATTGGCTATAGGCCAAGTGGGAGATTGTTGGACAATTATGACCCATAACATCACTATTTGTAAAAGACATTGTGGTTTTTGTACAAATTAACTATGTGACAAAGGAATTTGCTATTTTATCATTTTGTAATTAGATTACTTGAATATATAAATGATAAAAGTCCTTATGATTAGTTCCAGATTAATAAGATATGAGACAGTATCAATCCACGTAAGGTTTAATCATTAAATATCCATAGTCGTAGTATTATCGAGACTGGACATCGATAATACGGAATAGACTAGTATTGCACTTGTGCGCGTTATGGAAGCGTAACGACATAGTTCTCATATATTTGGGTATTGGATACTCATGCAAGTGTAATAGGAGGTTCTGTTTGCCGATGGTTCGGAAACAGCTTCGCTCTGGATAGACCCATCGAAATCTCATTGGTAGTATATTATGTGTCTATGGGAATTTGAATCAGGGTAGGTGTATTTGGTCTTAACCTGAGACTTGCATCGCTAATACTTATGACAATCAGTACGCTTTGGTTTTGGTCGTCCGAAGCTTTAACAGGTTCTGTGTACGCCTCTTCTGAGTTTATTGAGAATCGTAGTGTATTTGGTGTGATGTCAAGATGGAAGTATCACTTCAGTCATATGGAGATGATGATCACGCATGGATATAGAACTGGTACTCTAATATGTTGCAACTATCGAGATAATATGACAAGGTCATGATTATCCGATTAAAGAGACTAGTTGCTAGTGATCCGATATATGCTTCGTACGGGGCAGACATAATTCCAGCCCCAAGCCTAGCATGTGACATCTGATACTGGATCGTAATATGCAATACTTAGTATACTACGCTTGATAAAGATTATGTATTCCTTAAAAGAATATTTCTGGAGAATTGGGTAGGCACGGTGATTTGCTAGAAGCCAACCATGTTTTGTAAATCGGTAAGAACGTGGTACGGGGTACGCACGTGTTCGGATAGTCCGACGACCGTATTTACTGCCAACATATCCTGGAATCTCATGAGTCGCTTCCCAAAGATTCACCGATGACATTTGACTCGAACAGAATTAATCTGGGATTAATTATGAGAGAGAGAAAATTAATCTAGGATTAATTGCGGCAAGAATTTATCTAGGATAAAATTCGTATAGTAGAGAGAGCGATTAATTTGGAATTAATCGATTAAATAATATATTCGATATATTAATTGAAATTAGATTTCAATGCGGAATTAAAATTAGATTTTAATTCGGGCAAACGAATTAATTTAGAATTAATTCGTAAGCGACTTTAATAATAATTTTGCAAGGCATAATTATTTAATTAAATTGGATTTAATTATGTCACAACGGCAAATTCGTTAATTCGGAATTAAACGAACCCGACCCCGAGCGAAGTTACGTGTTGGATTGTTCGACTTAAATTCGGAATTTACAAGTGGTTGGACCCACTTGACTTACATCACTAGTTTGACTAGTGATAGAAGTGGTTGATGGTTGAGTGCAAAGCTTAGATTGCTTGTTTTTCACTCAATCAAAGTCCAACACACTTTGTCATTTGGAATGACATATATCAAATTGGATTTGGTAAATGGTAATTGATTTTAGAAATCAAATATCAAGAAAACAAAAACATTCTCCTCTATCCCTCACAATTGTTGTGAACCCTCCTCCCTTTCTTAGAATTTTTGTTGCAAATTTTCTTCAAGCTAGCACTATCAAGGAGTCATTCAAGGTGTTAGGGAAACTAATCTCTTGAGTTTGGAACACAAAGAAAGGCTTGGAGCTCTTCTCAAACACACAAAAGTTTTGAACTTCATACATCCATCATATCCGTTCAATGTAAGTATTCCGCAATTTCTTTGAATATTCACACACCGAATCATGATTAGAGATCATTGACATGTTCTAGGAACACTAACATAGTGGGCACTTGGTCGTGTCAACTCCTAATCGGACGACTCTTATTTTTAAAGCCATTGACAACAGGGGAAATTTTATGCATAGCCGAAATCATGTCGGGTCATTTCAAACTTCCTACCATCGAAGAGATGAAGGCCAAAATGAAGAATAAGAAGGTTAAATGGAAAGAGATTGAGTTGGAGAATAAGGCCCAGAAATCAAAAGATGTGGCTTCTTCTGGAACTCCAGTCAAGATGACGAAGTCGTCGACCGAGGTGGTCATGCACTCAATGAGGCTGACCCAAAAGAGAACTTAGAGAATGTCATTATTAAGATTCCTCATGGGAAGACAACCATGTTTAATCCATCAACATCACTAAGTTTGTAAGGGGGCTGCTACTTGAAGAAGACGATAGTCGGCTAGCTGACTTGGGCCTATTGGAATCTATCAAGAGGGTCGTGGCCCTTACTTACTATGTAGACCTCTTAGTGTTGGTTTGCTTCTTTAATATTGTCGAATGAGTGCTAACTTGGTTATCTTTTTTGGCCTTGGAGTGTAACATATTCCAGCATAAATATGTCGAGTCGAGCCAGAGGCGGATGAGAGTCCTAGAGTAGTCCAACATCGTTGTCTGTATTGAGAGCATTGAACTAAATGAGGCGCTTGAGGCCGTCGAAATGAGGGCAAAGAAATCTGAAAATGAGGTTGATTCAACCCAAGCGACGTTGAAGCTTGAGCGGGAGGTGTCGAAGGCCGAGTTAGAGGCCTATAAAGAAAGCGTGGAAGGCTTGAAGAAAGAGAATGATGAGCTAATATAGTGTTTGGAATGAGTCACCTATGATGCAATGCTGACAGAGAGAAATAACTTAATGAAACAATTTCTGATGAGGGAGCACAAAGCTTGGACCCCCAGTAGTGGATTAAAGAGCACGCTAGGTTCGAGGTTGGGCACTCTTTGTCGGATGAAGATGAGGAATAGGACGATGAGGTTGCTCCAAAGGGTGAAGGAGTTGGCGAGGTCGATGTAGAGAAGGCTGCAGTCGAAGAGAAGTCTGCTGGGATAGAGGAGGTTCCCAATGACACTAAAAATGAGGCCATGGAGACTAGAGGGGGTTTAATAGTTGAAAATGCTCCAAAACTGGAAGTCGATGGCGCTAAGGGTGTCCCATTCACCGATGATCAAGATGCTTATGTTGGGGACGTTCATGAGACCCAAGAAGTGGAAGACCGGTTTCCTCTATGTTTCGTTGTATTTAGCTTTTTTAGAATGTCTTTAAGTTTGTAGAAAAAACTTAATTGATGAATGAATATGAGTTTTATTTTAAACTTTTTGTCTTCTTTATGTGATCTTTTTGCCTTGTGAATATCTCTTTTCAAAGCACAAGTTATTTAGAAACATGAAGTTGGTCAGAGTCTTTACCTTTTGTACTCGATGTTGAAGCATAGATGAATAGTGAGTCTTTGGTCACTTGGTCTTCATGTCAATTCAAGACTTAGGCTCAGATGAAGAGTGAGTCTCAATCGTTTGGAATTTAGGTCGACTCAGGACTTAGGCTCAAATGAATGCTAAGTTCTGATGGCTTTGGAGCAATGTCGACTTAAAACTCGGGCTAAGGGGAAAGCTAAGTCTTAGTTCTGTGAGCTAGTCGATTTGAAGCTTAGGCATAGGTGAAATCCAGGTCTTAGTTACTTAAATGTCATATGAGACAGATGTAATTGAAAAACTTCAATGTTTTGGGGGAGTTTTTCCCAAGTCTTGAGCCTGAAAACAACAAAAACTTTGAAGCAAAAAATTCTATGTAAAAATTCTACAAGTAGTAGTCTCTTTGTCCCCTAGTCAGAGAGTAGTCACTTATCGAATGGCTAGTTTGTGACTACTAGTCCATTGGGCTACCTGTAGTACTGCTTGAGATGTATTGCATTCCAAATATTCTTAATTGGCTTCCCAGACTTTGTTTTCAACTTTTATGTTCCTTATCCAACAACCTTAGCAATGATGTATAAACCTTCATACGTAGGCCCAAACTTTCCATATCCCACTTCTTCAGTGTTCTGAAAGACCTTGCGTATGACCCAATCTCATTCTTTAAAAATTCAACACCTGACATTCTTGTTGAAGTGCTTGGCCATCATTTGCTTGTGGGAAGCAAGTTGTATCAGGGCATGTTCCTTTAACTCGTCAATGGTGTCAAGACTATGATTCATGAGCTTTATGTTGAATTTTTCTTCGAGCCACTAATAGCGTGGGGGTGAGACACTTCTTTCGGCATGTACGACTACCTCGATTCTAAAGGCCAATGAGAATGGGGACTCTCCTGTTGACTAGTGGACTATTATTCAATAAGATCATAGTACCCCTGGAAGCTCTTCTGCCCATTCTCCCTTAGATTTCTCCAGTTGCTTCTTCAAAGTATTGATGATGGTCTTATTAGAAGACTTGGCTTGACCATTAGCTTGGGGAAAGCGTGAAGTCGAGAAGATTGGCTTTATTCCTCAATTTCTGCAGAAGTTTTGGAAGCGATGACTGATGAACTGTGAGCCATTATCTGTGACTATCTCCATCGATATCCATAACCGACAGATAATATTCTTCCAAATGAAGGTTTGTACTTCTCAGTCTCGTATTATGGCAAAGGCCTCAGCTTCGATCTACTTGAAGTAGTAGTCTTTAAGCGCATCATCAATGGACTACTACTTGTTGTCCTTAAGCCATTGGAAGCTTGCCCATAATGTTCATCCCCCACTTCATGAATGGACACAGGGAGAGGATAAGGTTGAGCTTTTCTGGTGGTAAGTGGGAGACCGGGGCGAATCTTTAACATTTGTCGCATCGACAAGTGAAGTCTACTGAGTCAGATCACTTGGAAGGCGAGTAATATCCTATCGTGTGGGCTCGGCACGCCAAATTTCTTCCTTCCAAGTGGTTTCCACATTCTCTTTCATGCAACTCACCTAGCATATATTGGGCTTCCTCGGGAGTAACACACTTGAGCTAGGGCCCAGAATAAGACCTCTTCAGAAGTTGGTCATTATATAAAGTGAACCTCGTAGCCTAGCGTTGAATCTTTCGAGCTTCGACCATGTCGTTTGGGAGTGAACCATCTTTCAAGTACTTGACTAATAGAGTCATCCAAGAGTCGGCTGAGTTGACCGAGGCAACATCTTTGGATTCCTATTTCCAGATGGCTGACTATTACAAATAAACCACATAGATAAATTGGGGTTTGTCCCCTAACATAGCGAAATCGAGAATGGTTAGGGCATTCACGTAGGAGTTCTTGACTCTATGAACCCGTGAGATTATGAACTCCTTGAATGCCGTATGGAGCTCATTCACCTTCTGTAAGTATGAGGTCATATGTGAGTATCTTACTTGATACGACCATTGGAGTTGGTTGACGATAAATTGGGAATCTGATTGGACCTCAATCTTCCTGAATCCAAGGTTATTAGCCAAGTTTAGACTAGCAATAAGTGTTTTGTACTCAGCTTCGTTGTTGGTGACTTTGAAGCCACATTTGACTACTTGTTACAGCGTGTCTCCGTCAGGTGTGGTGAGTACGAGTCCTAATTTGCATCATCATTTGTTGCTTGAACCATCCACTGTGAGTTTCCAAGTTGTTGTCGGCTGGACACACTAGATCTCCATGTCAACTCGAGCTTGTAGGTTAGGGGAGAACTCAGCCATAAACTCTGCTTGTGTTTTAGATTTGATCGCAGTTCGAGGCTGGTAAGTTTTATTATGCTCCTCTAGCTCAACTGGCTACTAGACTTGCCTCCCAGAGAGCTCGAGTTTGTGGAGGATGATTTTCAGAGGATAAGTGGTGTCGACTATGCTCGGATGTCCTTGGAAGTAAGGTTGTAGTTCTTAAGCCGCTATTATTAAGGCTAACACCAATTTCTCCATCTGAGTGTAACATGTCTCGGCATCGAGTAAGGCTCTGCTCACGTAGTAGACTAAGAGCCGCGTCCTATTTTCTTTTCCCACCAAGACTACGCTCATTGTATGCTCAGACACTCTCAAGTAGATGTAGAGCCATTCGTTGTCGGCTGGCTTGGAGATGAGTGGTTGAGTATCTATTGAGTTGTTTCAAGGCTTCCTCGCAGGCCGGAGTCCATTCAAAGTCCTTTTTTTTTTAAAGCATAGAAAAATAAAAAAACACTTGTCAATAGACTTAGAAATAAATCTGTTCAGAGTGGTCACTCTACCAGTTAGTCGCATGACATCTTTTGGGCATGTGGGGGAGGGAATGTTGAGGATGGACTTGATCTGGTCTAGGTTGGTCTCTATCTCTCGCTGGGTGACCATATAGCCTAAGAATTTTCCAGACGACACCCCAAAAATACAGTTTCTGGGATTGAGCTTCATGTTGTTTTTCCTCATTATGTCGAATGTATGGCCCAAGTGCTCCAAATGTTGCTCGACTTTCAATGACTTCACCAGCATATCGTCAATATACACATCAGTTGCTTTCCCTAACTATGGAGAAAACATCTTGTTGACGAGGCGCTGGTAGGTGGCTCATGCATTCTTTTGCCCGACCGGCATTACTTTGTAACAATAGATCCCTCTGTTGGTGATGAAGGTTGACATCTTATAGTCGTCTGAGTGCATTAGGATCTGATTGTAGCTTGAGTAGTCATTCATGAAACTCAGCAATTCATGCCCTGCTGTAGCGTCAACCATCGAATCGATGTGGAGCAAAGGGAATGAGTCCTTTGGGCATGCCTTGTTCAGTTTCGTGAAGTCGATACAGACTCGCCACTTTCCATTCTTCTTCCGAACCACCACGACATTGGCCAACTATTCAGGATACTGAACCTTTTTGATTGCTCTATTCTCTAAAAAGCTTTTGAACCTCCTCGTCGATGACTCGGTTACTTACTGGGGCAAATTTTATTCTCTTTTATTTCATTAGAAGGTAGTTTGGGTCTAGATAGAGCTCGCCGGTCATCATCTCAGGGTCAATTATGGTCATGTCTTCATGTAACTACATAAAATAGTCGTGTCGTTTCTTGAGAAAGCTAATCAACTCTGACCGTAGCTTAGGCTCCAGCTGGGCTCTAATCTAGGCTTTGTGGTCCGCTGGCTGAGGGTGGATCTGGACCTGATTGAGTTCTTCAATGTTGGGCTGATCCGGCTCGGCCGACGAGGCTTGTTTTTTAATTGATATAATGAGGCTGGCTTGGCATTCAATGTCGTTTGGTAGCAACTCCTTGAGGCCTATTGATCTCCATTAATCTCCCGGACTCCCCATTTGGTGGATAATTTCAATACTTGATGGAAAGTTGATGGGACTGCCATCATGTCGTGGATCCATGTGCGGCCCACGATCATGTTGTAGGTTGGAAGGCAGTCTAAAACTAGAAACATTGTCATCTTGTTAACCCATTCTCCCAGTGTGAACTTATGTTCCCCACTAAAACCAATCAACATTGTCGACCGTTGATTGATTTTATTTAATTACACGCCCATGTTAGAGCCGTGGTGAAGATTATGTTGGCTAAAGAGCCAATGTCTACTAGCACTCGCTTGATCATGAAATTGGTCACCTGCAAGGAAATAACCAGAGGATCGTGATGGGGATTTATCATGCATGAACTCTTGTCATCGGGGAATTTGATGGTCAAGTTGGTAAATGCCTCTTCAAGCAACCTTGTAGGCTGGGATGTTCCGGCCATGGGTTCTCTCACGTGTCGCTTGGATTCCGAATAAGAGACGCAGTTTTTTTCTGAACCGCCGGTGATATGGTTGACTGTGTTGTCGATTGGAGGCGGCGAATAGGGCCATCGTCTCGTTCGCCCTTTCTCGTCTCTTTGGGCTAAGATAGTCTTGCCCTTCTCGGTAAACAAGTCTTTAAGGTACCATTTGTTTAGTAGTTCTAACACTTCCAGCCTTAGAGTAACGCAGTCGGCTGTCATACGCTCATAGTCTTGGTGGAACTCACACCACTTACTCGTGTCTTTCTTAGATGACTCGACCCTAGGGCGTGGTGGCCATCTTTCCACGTTTCTCATTTTCTTGAGTACTGAAACTAAGTCCCCTAGCGAAACGGTAAATTCATAGTCTATTAGCCTTATCATGTTTGGCAAAGACTGATTTTAAACCTTGTAGGTTGAAGGTCTACGCTCATAATCCCGATTGAATAGTCGATGCTCCATAGCCTGTGGGATCTCTTGTCTGCTGGTCGCTGATCTCTTATTTCGGAATCACTTGGGCGTTTAGAGGGATTCAATATTTTCTCTTCGTGGCAGCTGTTCGGGCCGTCTCGCTTCTTGTTCATTTTATCTTCTTCCCAGTGGATATCAATATGAGCTCAGGCCAAAGCCTGGTCCATGGTGTAGCAATGAAACTTCATCAACTTCTTATAGAGTCCACTATTGGCGAGTAGTCCATTGCAAAATGATTCAACGGTTGTTGGCTGTGGAGATCCGATATGGAGATTTTTTCTTTGTTGAAGCGGGCTACGTAGCTTCGTAAGGACTCTCCCTTTCGTTGTTGGCATGTATTGAGGTCATAAATGGTCTTCTCAAATTTGCAAGAGCTTGTAAAGTATTCCACGAACTTGTTTGCTCTTTATATGATCTAATATATAGATATGGGAGGTTGATGAACCAAGTAAGGACTGGGCCTAATAGCGTCTCTCTGAACCCTCTACATATTCTAGCCTCTCATTAGTGTGGTTCCAGAGTCATATACATCATCTTATATTTAAAGTGGATAACATGGTCATTCGCGTCGGTAGATCTATCATATAGCCTCATGTCTGAAAAGATGAACTTTTGTGGAAGCTCCACAGAGGTGATGGACTCAAGGAAATGCGTATCTGAAATTTTTTCGACTCGGCTCTTCTTGATCTGTAGCCTCACCCCAGGTAGGCTGGAGAGTATCACCTCTTTAAACTCATTAATCTCCTTGCACATGCTGGAGGCGACCTGTTGTGTTGGGTCTACTGGTGCAAGATTGGGCGGTGACTGACGCCTCCATGAGTGCTCTGCCGGGGTTGGTCATCGCCAGCTGCATCCTTGAAAGCCCCTAGGAGATTGGTCTAGATGACGGGGCCACTGGACTGGCCATGGTCTCATTGACGGTGTGAGGTCGAAGCCATATGCTCCAATTGCCTCTGAATGATGATGTTGGTGCTCCGTATTATAAGGTTTTCTTCCTCCAGTGCTGGCAACCGTTCCTGAAGAGCGGCAAACGGAACAGACACGGAGTTTGGGGGTGTTCTCATTGCCAGAAGCCATGAATGATCTGAGTGTCGATTGCTATGAATTGCCGAGGCCCCACAATGGGCGCCAAATTATAGAAGCTGAATTTCATCTTTGGCCTAAAATCGAGAATTTGTATGATGGAGGCACCAATGGTCCTGCAAAACAAAGACACATTGAGTAAGAAGTAACTACCCATCAGTGTGGTGAATGTCGTAGGCACTCCGACGCTCAATTTAGTGACAATGATCAGTAGAAATAAATGGAAGAGCAAGGCAAAAGGTTACCTTGATCTTCATAGATTGTTGTGAAGGTCGTAGACTGGTGTTTAGGGAGTAATGTATGCTTTGAGAACTCGAGTGTATGAGCAAAAGCTTGAATGAATCAATATATTGGATCTCTTCTCATTTTATAAGCTGTGAAGTAGCCCCTTTAGTCGATTTATGATTCCTTGGAAGCGTCGTATTCCAATCTGTTTAAGAAATGGTAGTAGAGTAGGGGCTGAATTAGGAGTGCCTAGATATTCAGAATTAGGTGTAGTCCATATTGTACTTGGATTACACCACCGCGTTTGTAGGTAATCAGTCTTGACCTAAATACTTAGTTTTCATATTAAGAATGAATCAGTCGGGTGTAGACTGGCGGACGATGTCTACTGAGGCTCTGCATAATATGGGGCAACGTTGACTGTGACACTAAGTAGCATAATTAGGGTCTGTTAGGATATTGTGAGTTGTGTGGGCTCCTGGAAACCTTTAGGTTGTATGAGCTTCTTCCCTTGTGGTGTATGGGTTCGTAGGCCCTGTGTGCGGATCGTGTTGGCAGCCTATGATGCCATTAGGGCCAGATGAAGGCTATGAGTCATGGTCTTGTGCAAGTTTGTCGCGTGGGCCCAAAAGTAGTCTGAGACACAATGACGTTTGGGTCCTTAACCTAAATTCGGCCCGTACAGTATGAAAATAAAAAGAGTAATAACCAAAGTAAATATATATATATATATTTCATGAAATTTAACATCATTAAACACCAAATAAATTAAAAATATAACAAATATAATTATAAAATAACAACATTTGATTATACTTTAAAAAATCAATAAATTAAATTATTCAATTAATTCCTTTCGGTTCGGTTGTTTTAGTAAAAAAAATTGTTCTAATTCGGTAAGGTTTTTTAATTAAAAGATCAAATATCTATTTTTTAAAATAAAAAAAAGTATCATTACAGATGATTTTTTTATTCAAAATTTCAATTTCAATTATTTTTTTATCCTCCCTTAGTGAAAGATCGAAGTATATTATATAGTTATCCCAACGATTGCGTCAACGTCAAGGAAGGAAGAATTTAGAATATTGAAAACATAGAAGTCACTCTCAAGCCAAATAAATTATAATTAAGTAACAAATTTCATATTTATATCACTTTACAAAAATATATATTTATTGTTATCGACATCAACATTTTATAATTTCCTAAACATATGATAATTACATTTCACAATTTTTAAACCATCCTTATTACTATGAGTGTTCACGGGTCGGGTTTTTCGGTTTTTTTGACCCGATCGGGTCGGATCATTTGACCCGAAACCCGAAATTTAAGCAGCTGACCCGCGCGGGTCGGGTCGAAACGGGTCGGTCAAAAAACTTCGGGTTGGGTCGGGTCGGGTCACCATAATATATTATAAATATAATTTATAAATTTTTTTGATACAAATTTTACAAAATATGTGTGTAGTTGCAGTCTACAGAATCTCATGTTCGATTCCCAATAACAACATTTTATTTTTAAAGAAAAATAAACAAAATTTTCGGATTTGGGCATGCTTGGATTCAAACTTGGGGCTCTTTGATGACCAAGCAATTAATTTGTCATTTCAACTACAATTGTTTCTTGTTAAAATTATATCATAACAAATATATATAATAATTATTATCGGGTCGGGTCAGACCCGACTTTTCTGACCTAACCTGTGACCCGATCCGAAATTTCGGGTCGGGTCGGGTCGAAATTTTGCACTTTTTTGTTGGACTCGCGCGGGTCGGGTCGGGTTGTGTCGGGTCGCGGGTTGACCCGACCCTATGAACACCCCTACTTATTACTATCAAAATCAAACATTAATTAATTAAAAAAAAAAACGCAAAAAAAACCCCAAGGAAAAAAATAAAATAAAATCCATAAATTTAAGAAAATTAAGTATATAATAATAAAATTATCATGACTCAGAATATCCAATTCCCCACCAGCAGCTGAGCTCAAGGATTTCGGCTCAGCAAAGCCATGAACAGAAAACCCAAACCCATTTCCCCGCCAATGTCCCCTTCCCTTTCTTCAATTCCCAATTCCCAATCTCACAAAACCCTAACCCCAATTTCCCTTATGGCGCGAAAATCTTCTCTCCTCAAACAAATCGTAATTGTCTTAGCACTCTTCATCCTCGCCGTCTACGCTTTCGTCAACTCTTTCATCTCTCCCCCTGTCGCCGCCGACACTGACACCATAAAAAACGACGACAACCCCTCGTCGTTTATGAAACTGAGTCAACCATTTGGAAACTCCAAATCTCCTCTGAAAGTAAAAGTTTACATGTACAATCTCCCCAGAAAGTTCACTTACGGCATCATCGAACATCACTCGATGGCGCGTGGCAGTTTAGTCGCGCCTGTTGCTGACGTGTCAATGCTGAAGTACCCGGGTCACCAGCACATGGGTGAGTGGTACTTGTTTTCGGATCTTAACGGACCCGAATCGGAGCGGGTTGGATCTCCCATTGTGAAGGTTACTGATCCTGGCGAGGCGGATCTGTTTTACGTGCCTGTTTTTTCTTCGCTGAGTTTGGTAGTGAACGTGGGTGGGCCCGCTGCGGCGCATCGGTACAGCGATGAGGAAATGCAGGAGGAGCTCGTGGAGTGGCTGGGCCAGCAGGAGTATTGGAAGAGCAATAACGGAAGGGATCACGTGATTATAGCGGGTGACCCGAATGCGATGTTGCGGGTTGTGGATCGGATCAAGAATGCAGTTTTGTTGGTTTCGGATTTCGGGAGGTTAAGGGTTGATCAGGGGTCCTTGGTTAAGGATGTGGTGATTCCCTACTCGCATAGGATTAATACCTACACGGGTGATCCCACAGTTGATAATCGGAATATTTTGTTGTTCTTCATGGGCAATCGTTATCGGAAAGAGGTAATCTTTTTTACCAATTGTTTGCTTAGTTTTGATTTTTGTTTGCATTCATTCTTGTTAGCTTTAGAAGCATGCCTGTATTGTTAGTTTTGGATTGTATAGCATAATTGATTGTCTTGCCGTTATTGGATACAAAAATTTTGATGGTAATGAAACCACCATTATGAAATACTGCCAAATAAAGAGTTACTGGATTAGCTTAGCTCTAGCCTCTATGTCTCTTTGAGCTTTATTGGGATAAGTTTTCAATGTGTGGTCGATTGATTTTGTTCTAAATGATCTTGTGTTTGGAATTTATTAAACTTTTTGGTTTATCAATATACATTCAACTCTGAAGTTCAATTTATATTACAATATTCATTTGCTATTTAAATAAAGAAGCATGTGGATGTTAGGGGATATGCTACCTTCTAATTAGTTGCTTAGGACCTTGGGTGGGTGCCAGCTTGTTGGTAAAATCTTCTGAGTGTAAACAAGAGGTTTGGGGTGAGCGGGGTGGGAATTGGGTTGCCATCAGGCTATAGTTAAAACAAAAAATATTAGCTACTGATAGAACCCCCAAATCACATAGCAATCACACAACAAATTACACCGAAAACAGAAGAAAAATTGTACTTTAATTCATAAAATGAACAACTGAAAAAACAAAGAGATAGTTGAAGGTGAATAGATTCTTCAGCCCTTGCACAACTTAGAGGTGTTGGCAACCTCCTTAGGGTTTCCCCTTCCCATCCCAATTCCCAAATTCACAAAATATCATAGCATATCCCAAAAATCAACAATTCATTCTTATTTATACCTAAACCCTAATGACTAAAATGACTCATTTACCCCTTAGGTCCTAACATTACTCTCCCCTTTGAAAACACGTTGCCCTCAACGTGAGAGCGCGGATATGACTATCGCCTCAAAGGATATCCCAGGCTTGAACGGCATTGTTCTGATGAAGTCCCAAGCTTCCTCCAGATAACCAACGAATTCAGCCGATTGATAAGAGTGCAGAATAATCATTTGCAGAATCGATTCGAAGACAATGAATCCACCAAAAAAAAAACTAAAAATGCTCCACTAGCACCTCCAATTTCTTCGCTTGAGGGGCACGATCATCATTCTCAATTGCCACATATTCCACTACATCAACCTTTGCACTCTTCGTCTCATTACTCTCTGCTTTGAAGCTCACTTCCTCATTCTAAACTTGCTGCTGTGGGTCTAAATGTGTAATTACATCGGGAATAGGATCATCCTCATTTGTGATCATTGGCTCTACGGCTCCAACTTGTTCACTTCGCTTCTCATCAATCACTCTTCCACTCTTCCCAATGCTCTCACCCTCTGGGATCGACCCTATGTCACCAATATGCTCAACTTTCTCATTATGACACACGTGGTTCGGGTGGAATCTCTCATCACATCCGAAACATAGACCTTTATCGCGCTGAAAATGAAAATCAACCGTAGAGAGTTGCTTGAATTTTCCCGATCGGGTGTTTGAAAGGTTCCCAGACAGTTTCCTATTGTTATGCATAAGGGGTGTCGTCGGGCCAGTACCTGCCTCTTGAAATGATGGAACGACATCAATGTGAGTACCTGAGTTACTCTTTGATCCCTTTATCATCTCTCGCATCTTCTCCCACATTGATTCAAGTTTTTTCCAATGATCTTCCACAACTCTATTCAATCCCCCAACATCTGACTGGTACGAGGGTCCATTAACGGCTCGGGGTCTTTCAGGTTTGCGTGAACTCATCATTCTTCGCTTTCTGATGTCTGCCAATCTGTCTAATTCTGCTAGTTCTTCCTCCGCTTTCAAAGCTAATTTTTTGACCCCATCAAGATCAATCACCCTCAAGTGCTTTAAGCCGTCTCGAACCTCCGATTGCAACTCATACTGCAATCCATTGATGAAGATTCCAGGCAAATGGTGTTCGGATATATGTGATACCGAGCTCGCCAAACAATCAAACCTATCAATATAGTCACAGAGAGAACCATCTTGTCATATGTAGCCCAATTCGTACGAACTCCCAATACACCTCATTTTTTTTTTCTTTTCTTTCTTTCTAACTTTTTTTTTTGAACCAATCCAACAATAATAGATGTAGGACTAAAATGCAAAAAAAATTTGAAACTGTCTGGGCTAAATTGCAAAAACCAGAAACCTTAGGGGTAAAATTGTAAATAACTTGCCGGTGGTCGGAAATGCAACTGGGTGGTCGGATCTGAGAGAGGAGAACATGTTGAGCACGTTGGTGGTGGCGGCGGCGTCAAAATCTCGCCGTAGACGGCGGATTGATGTGAAGAAATCGCGGCAGTTGGTGGCTGTTTCCGGAACTTTCCGGCGACTTTTGGCGTCGAGGGTGGTCTGGTTTTGGTCGCCGGCGTGAGAGGTGTCTCCTGGTGGCCTTGATCGACGGAGTCTAGGGCCTAGTGGCGACGGCGGCACGCTACTGTGGTGGCTGTCACGGCTACTGCAGGTGACTGGATGACGTCGGCAATGGGTGGGATTGGGTCGATGGAGGCTTCTGATTGTAATGGTGGTCATCGTTGATATCGGTGGCGGACAGCGGCGGAGGCGCGACGTTCGTGTCTGTCATGGTGGTTTTGGTTGTTTAGGCGTCGGCGATAGTGAGTCTGATCGCCGGCGTCTTCTGAGTCCATTGAGGGTCACGGCCGACGGCGATGGTGGCTGTGGAGGTGTTGGTGGGTGGCGACAGTTAGGGTTAGGGTTTTCTGTGATTTCTTCTTCCAATCACCACAGATCCAAGGAACTTCCGCTCTAATATCAATTGATAGAACCCCCAAATCACATAGCAATCACACAACAAATTACACCGAAAACAGAAGAGAAATTATACTTTAATTCATAAAATGAACAACTGAAATAACAAAGAGATAGTTGAAGGTGAATAGATTCACCAGCCCTTGCACAACTTAGAGGTGTTGGCAACCTCCTTAGGGTTTCCCCTTCCCCTCCCAATTCCCAAATTCACAAAATATCATAGCATATCCCAAAAATCAACAATTCATTCTTATTTATACCTAAACCCTAATGACTAAAATGACCCATTTACCCCTTAGGTCCTAACAGCTGCTTGGTGGAGAGTTCACTTCTTTGTTATGATTCGTTATGTTTGAGTATCCAGGAGCATGCAAAACTCACTTTAGGCTGTAATCACAAAGATTCTATTTGGACTTATTACGTGTAGAAATATGTGATGCTTTCTATCCTTTTGGTTGACATGGAGCCTCTTTCCCCCTTTTGTTGCTGAATGAGACCATCTTATTTAATGTTTTTTTATGTTGGTTGCTAGTAGTGATGACAATTTGGACATATATTTTGGATATCCGCTAATAGCCGTCCAAAAATATATCCGATATCCGTAATTTAATGGATAGTGGATAGGTTACGGATATGAAATTAGGTATCTGCAATGGATATTGGACGGCTGCGAATATCAGATATCTGCTATTTGTCCAATAACTAAAGATGGGATTGTGTAAATTTCTTGTATTGAAATCAATTTTCAAATTGTGTTGAATTGCTGGTGTTATGTTAATTGTAGTCTTATATGTGATAATAGTATTGAAAATTGATCTTCAAAACAGTATTGAACAAATTTATATTGAATTATTAGATTTGTATTAAATGAATCAGTTGTATCGAATATCGTATATCCATTAGTAAATTTCTAATTTTTTTGATTTTGCGGGTTTTTTGGACGGATACAGATATCCGCGTTAATGAATGGATGCGGATATTGACCCCGAAAATTTTAGCGGATATGAATAGGTTTCAGATATGAGGTTTCGGTTGCGGATATCCCGAAAATTGAGGATATCCTATCCGCTACCATCCCTACTTGCCAGAACTATATTCTATATGGACTTGGATTTATGGTAATGGCTAGTGTTCCTGATCTGATAATTTTTATCTTTTGCCCGGGTTTCCTACTCTCTTTTGTGTTTTTAGGGAGGCAAAATTCGTGATTTGCTTTTCAACATACTTGAAACTGAAGAGGATGTTGTGATAAAACATGGAACACAATCTAGAGAGAATCGACGTGCAGCCACACAAGGGATGCATACTTCAAAATTCTGTTTGAATCCTGCCGGTGATACTCCATCAGCCTGCCGGCTCTTTGATTCTATAGTTAGCTTGTGTGTTCCTGTTATAGTAAGTGATAGCATTGAGTTGCCTTTCGAAGTTGTTATAGACTACAGAAAGATTGCAGTCTTCGTAGAGACCTCTGCTGCTCTTAAGCCTGGTTTTTTAGTTTCAACTCTGAGAGCGGTAACCCCTGAAAGGATTCTGGAATATCAGAGAGAGCTTAAAGAAGTAAGTTTTACTTGCATGCCTTTTAATTTTAAACTTCTGATAAGGCTCACTCAACCATGTTATTTAACAGTATATATGGTATAACATACATAGCATCTTCTTTGCATGTTGTGATCATAGGAATTTCTGGAGTTTCTTCCTCTTGTTATGTGGGTTTATGTGTGTCTGCACACTTGGGCAATTAATTGACACAATAATCTTCTGCTGTAAAGCAACTAAGATGGTCTCCCACTAACATTGTAATAATAAGGTTTAGATGTGCACATTTTAGAATTAATCTAGTTGTTGTAGTAGACTCAATACGCTTGTTTAAAGCATCTCTATTGAATTATTCTATTAAATTTTGTGATTCAGGTGCAGCGGTACTTTATATATGACCATCCAAATGGAACAGTAAATGAAATTTGGCGTGAAGTCTCACAGAAGCTCCCTCTTATTAAAATCATGATTAATCGTGACAAACGGCTCGTTAGGAGGGAGTCAAGTGAACCAGTTTGCTCGTCTCTTTGCACAAACCAGACTGGGATAATTACCTCGTTGTGATGCATCATCTATATTCGACTGAGAAGTAAATAACCTTATAAACTGTTCTAATGCACTCCAAATATGGGCTGGTAGAGATCGTTGTAACTTGTATGGGGCTCAGCAAGATTGAGGGAGATCTGCAAATTTACGCACTGTTTCAAAGTTGAAGGTACCCATTTCTTCTGCCTTGAGGAAATTTTTTCTTTCACATGTAACTGGTGATGTAGATTTCTTTTAAATTTATTAGTATCATCACTTTTTTTATGGCATCAAGAACAGAATATGAACATGGAAAATGCAACTTTATAGCTGTAGCTTTGTACATGGTAGAGAATAAAATAAATAACACAATTGTCTTTGATTCTTTAATCACGTCTATATGGTTTTTAGTACAATATTGTTGCTTAGTGTAGTTTACAACCAGCTCTAATATTATTTGATAGAGTTGCTGTTTATTTGAGGATTATACTGTAAGAATTACTAGGGGATCAATTTTGTACATTATGTTAGGTTGTATGGCACATGTGGGTCTCTGCAAAAGAGAGAGCATTTATTACTTGTTTCAATTCGCAAGTGAATCAAATATTGTATGAATTATGAAACATGATCAAAACAAATGCAAAAAATATCTTGAATTTGAATTCAACATGCAAATACTATTTTACTCAATTCAATCAACATGACTATCAATATTAATTACTCAACACCCACCTCTTCTTTTTATCTGAATTTAAACAGCTCCAATCTTTTAGCATCCGAAAAGAATGAGGATCATTATCGTTGCCTATGGACACGAATTCGCCATTGAAGAAGTTGGTCTCCAGGAACCTGTCCTGGAAATCAAAAGGAAGATTGAACAAATCCTGAGCATCCCAGTTACTTCACAAACCCTAGCTATATCTGGCTGGGAGCTCGTGGACGGACTCGACATGGAAGATTACCCCATTGTCAAAGAAGGTACAAAAATCGACCTCACTATCAATCCCACACTCCAATCTCCATTTACTACTAGTAATAATAATAATCAACATGACAAAATCCAAATCACAATAAAATTTTCTTCAAGAAAATTCAACATTGAAGTTGACAGAACTGAAACAGTGCGGAGCCTTAAAGAGAAAATCCACATTGTTGATGGCACCCCCATTAAAAGAATGTTGCTTTTCTTTTCTGGGATTGAATTAGACGATGAGTTCCGTAATCTTTCTGAGTACGGAATCTGCGAATCCTCTGAAATTGTTGTGTTCATGAAAACTATGAATCGATTAAGGGACAATCATCCGATAAGAAGGCTTAGTTTTGCAGTGCAGACATCTTCTAGCTTGCTTAATGGAGCTAGCATTCCTTTGGAAATGCAAGATTCATGTACTGTTATTGACTTGAGGCAGCTGCTATTGAGTTCAAAAATTCTTCCACAAGAGGATTATATTTTTATTCACAAGCAAAGGATCATGCGTGACAATTGTAGCCTCCGTTGGCACGGGGTCGAAAATGGGGACATTCTTTATGTGTTCAAAGGAACTGTGTCCCGTGGTGGGTATTATTAACTAATTGTTAATTACCTATCTGCTAAAGGCATAGGTAGTTAAATATAATTGTCACAGTGACACGATAAATATATTTGTCACAAGCTAAGGAAAAGATTTTTATTAAATCCACATTTTCAATAATCCAAGCCACATTTATTTAATCTCATCTGCTAAAGGCAGGGTTTATGAATGACTACAGCAAAAATTATCACGTAAATATACACATAAAATCAGTAAATCCTAGTGTTTCATTCTAGAATGAATATATTCATTAGGTATTCAAACCCGATGAACTATCAGGACCTGGAAATGAATAAAGTCCTGGCTGATAGAGATGGGTTTGTAAACAGATTTAAACCTTAAAATGCATCAAATCAAGTCAAGGCCACTCTAAAAGCAACTTGCATATGTCCTCAACGCTCATAGCCAACTGGTCCCGATAGACCTACAACTTTCATCATAGCAAAATACTTGGCTGGAGCAACACCACCAGCTTTTGTACACAAATCCACTACTACCGGTGCATGCCCATAATATCCACGTCCTTCATCCAAAAGCACAGGGGGATCCTGACGGCGTTGATGCCAAACAATCTTTTGAGGCACCAAATCATCTACCCCAGCCTTCTTCCAAAAGTGGGTTCCTCGCCACCTCTCATATTTAAATACTCCACAAAGCAGAGCCTTATGCCCAGATGGCCCAACATGAACTTCTGAACAATGCTCACAAACTTTCACAGGGTAAACCAACAACAATCTTTGAACTCCCAATCTGAGGGTCTCCCATGCCTTCAAAGTTCCATTAGCTATAACTGTCAGGTCCTCAGGTGACAAAGACTCAACTCCATGAACACTACCTACAACACCATCAGAATTCTGTGCATTGAGACACAGATGTTCATCACCCGGATTCGCACCCGCCTGCCAGCATAGCTCAACAACAGCAGGAACACGCTCAAAATCAAATCTTTGGTTATGTTCAATCACAGGTTGAAACATTTTATGCAAGTGGTACACTTCCACAGGGACAAGTATATCATTCAAACTACCATTGATCCATTCATGAACTCGATTCTTAGCTCTGCGCCTAAACCCATGACAAGTTTGAATTAGATGACCTTTCTCTCCAATAAACACTTCAGAGCAAAACCTGTATAAAAATTTCATAATTACAATTAACACAACTTCAGCTCAAACAAGCAGCAAAACCAAAGCCCAATTCTATAAATTCTCTTTCAAATAATTGTCCCAATCTCATTGCATTTCTACGTTTATAAAATTCAATCATATCACAATATTCTGTCATGGCTACAAATTTAAGCTGAAGATATTGGACCTACTTACAGGCGTGGACTGGGAAAACTTGAATGAGAGTGGAGACGCCTCGAATCAATAAAGCTCTGGCTTTAAGAACTTCCTGTGCTACCGGAACCATGTCACGAAGCGGATAGTCCTTCGCTCGATTTTCAATTCTTTTCACAATCATTGGCCTAAGTTTCTTTAAGTCAAATTTTGAACTGTAAAATCTCTGCCCACTCGACAACTCTGCCATAAACTTTGGACATAATTTCCTCCTCAATGCCATCAAATTATTAAACCCTGTATTGAATATAAAATCAGAGAACTTAAATCAAACACATCATGTGCATTAAAAAATCATCAAACAAAAATTGCCCGCTTACTTACACAATGATCGTAAACCAGAAAACATTAAAATAGTGCGCGCCTGCAATAGACACAGGAATTTGTATAAGTAATTTTCAATAGCAAATGAGGGTATTTTAGGGTTTCGACAAAATATGCGTCTATTAGGTTATGGAAAATAAAAACACAATCGAACACCACATGTGTTCCAAATCCAACTAAAACAACACCTATCAAATGATCATTTCCAAAATCAGAGGGGGGAAAGAAACCAAATTCGAAAATCAGAAAAGAAAAATGGAAACAGAATCCAAAAAAATGAAAAAAAAAAAAAAAAAACAAAAAAAAAAAAAAAAACAAAAAAAAAAAAAAACTAACTTGAAACGAGATGAAGATGTAGTAGAAGTGGTAACAAACAAGAGAAATAGTCACAAATCAGAAGATGTAGTTTAATAACACTTTACCGCTTTAATAATTACAACTTTTACATTAATACCAAGTAAGCAACCCAAGTGTGAACTGTGA